>JARYGA010003846.1:0-40155 GCA_030545235.1 Helianthus tuberosus | reverse complement strand
GCCAAGATTTAGAAGAGGAGGACGAGGTAAGGGGCCAATCACCGCCCCCAACGATCACGAAGCCGGGCCTTCGCACCGGCGAACTCTTTCTACCACTATGAGTGCCGATCCTCAGGGAAATAGGAGGAACCTTTTTGAGCCCGCTAGACGGTCTGTCTCGCACAGTTCAACACCTCCTTACCGTCACTCTTTTGGGCCGTACTCGGAAAACGAGCCCGATAACCCACAACCTTCATATATACCTCTCCAGCGATCCCTTTCGCACAATTCCTTTGGTAACCCTACTCCTGTCTTTCAGGGCCGGTTCAACTCGGCGAATTATATTCAAGAACCAGTGGGTTTTAACCCATTGGGACCAGAGGACCACTTCTCAGAGGATAATGCCATGGACATGGACAAGGACACGGATCCCATCGAGCCTGCAAGCGGTACCCCCAACCATCCCATTGAAATTTCGGATGGATCTTCTTTCCACGGATCACCCTACGGTGGTCCAGACAGTTATCAAGCGAGGTTTAACCAACATGAATGGTACTTCACACCTTCTCACCATTCATCACCTCACCAACAGCAGCAACAGCAGGATCCCTCTGGGGATTCGCGATTCGTGGCAGTAACGCCACCGCCTCCACTGCCGCCAGTTCATCAAGCACCTCCAGAACCACCAAGGCGTTGGAGATCAGGCGCAAGAATATCCGCGCGAAGAGGGGATTTCCACTTTAGCACCCCTCGACACTCCAGTGGCAGTCACTACCCGCCACTGCATGAAGACCCACTGGTTGGTGGGCCCTCAAACCCAATTCCAGAGGTGAACTCTGCACCAGTTGCACCACAGCCACCACCGATGGGTTTTGATAACCCGATTCCTGCATACGCCGGTTCAATGGCGTACAACTCGTTTGAGCAGCCGGCTCACACCAACTATAATTACGCTGAAGCCGACCCATACTTGGTAGCGGCCAACTACAACGCCCTTCATCCGGAAGGACCGTATGGAGCTCCTTGGGGAGTGGGATATCCAACTCATGGATATCAAGTACCTGCTCGACCACCGATTCGGCAGCAATCGCAGCCACCACGATTTTCTCCACCGGAACAGGAGGAAATCCTCCAAAGACTCAGTCGAGTGGAACA
Organism: Helianthus tuberosus; assembly: GCA_030545235.1. Lineage (NCBI taxonomy): Eukaryota > Viridiplantae > Streptophyta > Magnoliopsida > Asterales > Asteraceae > Helianthus > Helianthus tuberosus. The sequence continues at coordinate 39,021 of JARYGA010003846.1, read as the reverse complement.
TGAGTTCCAGGAAGAACGCAGGAACAATCGGGGATTCCTCAAAGGCCTAGCGAGCTTGCTAAAGGGGAAGAAGAAGAGGGATCATTAAATCCCTATATGTATTGTTGTATTTCCTATTGTAATCAAGCCCCTGCGTGGGTATGATTTCTTGTATTCTGCCCCTGCGTGGGCATGTTTTTTCTGTTGACCCCTGCGTGGGTACGTTTGTTGGTTAAGCCCCTGTGTGGGCAAATTGTTTCTGTTAAAAAGTCCCGTTTAGGGCAATGTGTAATCCTTTTAATAATTAATGGAATATTAAGTTTATAAATTTCATTTTTGCCATTATATGCATAAATATATTATACATGAAATAAATAAATCGAAAATCATTCCTTTTAAAATAATCTGCCTATTTAAATATTAACTAAGAATCTTAAAGGTATAACCTAGCCTGTATGTCATTATAAGACTTGGCCAAGATGGTAAGACCTGTTTAAAAGATTCGGATCCCTGTTAACATCTGAAAACATGTTAACGCTCCTGGCAGACGTGACTCGTTAAAAATCACACACGTCATTCTTATATAAGGATTCTTCAAAAGATTCCTAACCTAACTTAATGATCTATAAATCATGGGTTTAAATCATCAATTAAGATGATCAGATTTTTACCATACATTGGTAATATAGTGCCTACGGGCCATACCCATTGTCATATAAGACAAAAGACAGTAGTAGTCTACGACTCCCTGTCAGAAAAAGGTAAAGAACTATGTTCAAACCTTCATGCCTTGATTCTCTGAAATCATGGCTTATGATTTAAAAAATGTCCCCGTGACTAGGCCTTTTGTGCCACTAATAAAACTATTATTGTTTTATAATTAGGATAAATTATAATAAGAATCCTAAATAAATGTGAGTAACAAATTAACCAAATGTGGTCTATGTTTACCATGGTTAATGAATTGCCATAAAAGACAATTCCATGATAAACTCCCAAATAAATTATCGTCAATATCTTATGTAACAGTTCAAGATACATGGCGGACTCGGATGAAATCAACAGTCGGCCAAAGGAGAATAATGACGCCCCCAGGTTCAATGTGACTGGCGCGGAACTCCAAGCGTTAATCGACAATGCTGTTACAAAAGCCTTGGATAGGCAGTATAGTGAAACAAGTGGTACTCGGAGTAGAACCCAATCAGTACCCCATTCCAAGCCTAAGACTCATTCTGAGGCTCACAGCAAGCCACCCTCCAAGAAGGATGAGCTAAAGAAAGGTGATGACGATCGTCAGTCCTCAAATCAGCAAAGTGCTCCATCTCAAAAGATTGTATTGAATCAAGGACCCTGTGATAAGGGTTGCTCCTACAAGTATTTTGTTTCATGTAAACCCAGGGATTTCACTAGGGAGAAAGGAGCTATAGACTGCATGACATGGCTGGATGAGATGGACATCGTGGTTGATATCAGCGGGTGTGCTGAGAAGGATGTGGTAAAATTTGTGTCTCAATCGTTCAAAGGTGAGGCCTTAGCCTGGTGGAGATCATTGATTCAAGCTACAGGGAAGATTCCACTGTACAATATGACATGGGAACAATTCGTTGCCTTCATCAAGGAGAACTACTGTCCTCAGCATGAGGTAGAAAAGATTGAGTCGGATTTTCTGTCCTTGGTGATGAAGAATTTGGATTGCCAAGCTTACCTTACGAGCTTTAATACAATGTCAAGGTTGGTTCCTTATCTGGTGACCCCGGAACCCAAAAGAATAGCTCGTTTCATTGGGGGTTTAGCCCCAGAGATCAAGGCAAGTGTAAAAGCCTCCCGGCCAGCTACTTTCAGATCTGTAGCTGATATATCTTTGTCCCTCACACTGGACGCGGTCAGACAGAGATCGCTGAGGAACACGGATGCCAAGAAAAGGAAGCGTGAAGATGACAGTTCACGACGGTCAGACAAGAAGCACCGGGGAAACAATGACCACAGGAAGGGGTCTGGTTCTAAGAAGGATGGGCATCAATCTGGAGATAAGCCCAAGTGTAAGATTTGTCAGAAGCACCACTTTGGGAGGTGCAGACTTGACTCAAAATCCCAATCTTAGACGAGGCCTTGTGGGATTTGCAAATCTTCGGAACATAAAACCCTAGAGTGCAAGAAGTTGAAAGATGCAACGTGCTACAGTTGCAACGAAAAAGGGCACATTAAGACAAATTGCCCAAAATATGTAAAGAAAGCTGATGAAGGAAAGAAGACCAATGCTAGGGTCTTCAGGATGGATGCAAAGGAAGCTGTGCAGGACGACAATGTGATCACAGGTACCTTCCTTATAAATGATGTCTATGCAAGAGTACTTTTTGATTCAGGCGCTGATAAGTCCTTCGTAGATAATAAGTTTTGTGAATTGTTGAAATTGCCTGTTAAAACCTTAAGTGTGAAGTATGAGGTGGAATTAGCAGATGGAACCATAGAGACCGTCTCAACTGTGTTAGATGGATGTGTTATATCCATTAAGAACCACTCTTTTCCTTTGTCCATACTTCCCTTTAGGTTAGCCGGTTTTGACATAGTTTTGGGTATGGACTGGTTATCTCATAACCAGGCCCAAATTGTCTGCAATAAGAAGCAGGTGGTGATCAAGACTTCGTCTGGTGAATCACTTACCATTCAGGGAGATACCCAGTATGGACTGCCTGAGCAAGTGACTATGCTCAAGGCCTCTAAGTGTTTGAAGAAGGGTTGTGTCATCTACATGGCACAAGTGACTATTGACGAGCCGAAACCCAAGATGGAAGACATCCCCGTCATTTCTGAATACCCTGAAGTTTTTGTCACACCCCCAAAATCCACCTGCGGAGTACTACCGCTTGGAGGCGTGACTGACCAGGATCCAGCCACCAATCATATTGAACAAGCATAAGTAGTTATAAAGTCCAACCAATACAATTGGTGTTCAAACAAAACATAGTTTAAGTTGCAAGCGGAAGCATAAGTCTTAAATCAAAACACAAGTTTAATTGTTTTTTAAAAGTTTAACATGGCACACAGCCGTCCATACCCCACAACGACTCTCTTCCATGCAAGCTCCAGCTGAGTACCTATTGTCACGCAAAGCATGTAGTAACGAGTCAACAACAAGTTGAGTGAGTTCACGGTTGGGTGTTCGTTTTAAGTTGTTCCGAAAACAGTTTCCTTTATCTGGCATCCTGCCGTGGGGGTTACCCCATAGTTAAAAACGTGACTTGTTTATTCCCGGTTATTCTGGCAATCCAGCCGTGGGGGCTACCCCGTGTTAGTTATCTGGCATTTCGGCCGTGGGGGCTACCCCATGTATACACTAGACTCGTTACCATATCGACTGCTGACTGTAGTCATGTTTATGTGCCCTGAAACTGTCAATGTCTATCATCATTGACGTGCCCCAGATCCATTAGTTCACGCCCGTCCTCTGCGGCACGGTGTGAGGTTTGTCAGACCTAAATAGCGCTATCTAACTAATGACCCGCTCGCCATTGGCCCGACGATTAAGTCGATATAAAAGGAGGGACTTCATGATAGAGTTTTGGTCTAGTACGAGTTATCTGTCCATGAGGACGAGGAATTACATTCCTGAACCAATGCTGTCCTACCCAAGGAGGACGAGGAACCCACGTTCCTTAACCCCATTCCCAACCCAGGGAATCCCATGCTTTGTAGAGGGTGTGAACTCACCTTGGTTTGCTCGGCAGATACACAGAAAGGTCAATCAAGCAATATTGTGGTCACTCACGTCCTATCATAGTTGTATCACACAAATCAGGTTCGTAGTACACGTATGTTTCTAGCACATTGCATTCAAGTATCACTCATGGCAGTCCATCAACATTCACGTTCAATCAGTAACGTACCAGATCTATGCATTAGGCCCAAGAGTCCGGCCCAATCACTTAAGCCCGTAATGGGGTGCAAGTCCAAACAGTGTGCACATGCACATGGTCTCGAGTCGAGACTGTGCGGTCTCTAGTCGAGACTGTGCGGTCTCGAGTTATAGCTTACAAGTCTCGAGTCGCAACTGATGATGTCTCGGGTTATGAATGTGTTGGTCTCGAGTCGCAACCGGACTCGCAAGTATGGTCTCGGGTCATGTTGTTTATGTGCTGATCAATTGTGGTCTCGAGTCGAGACTGGAGGTTCTCGACTCGCAACCTTGTGTCAAAACCATGATCTCGAGTTGTCACCCATGTGATCTCGAGTCGAAACCATAGGTCTCGACTGGACATCAGCTGATTCTGCACAGTGTACTATCCAATAGGGTTTTGATATCATGCAACAATTTGTACTATCCATTTAAACATGTTTTCTTGTCTAGCAATTTACCAAAATGGATCAAACATATCAGTTTTCAAATATTCAAAGCATCTTCATATCATATTCAACAAGTTCTTCACATATTCATATCATGTTCATGTTAATCATTCAAACTTATTCATCATATTTCCGGGTTTCTAGCATTAATCATAACATAATCATGAACAACAAATCAACACACTTGAACATACTCATCTAGGGGTTTCAAATCATCACATAACATCTCAAAATCAACTCTACACTAACCCGATTCATCATGGTACTACACATATGCAAGCCGGCTTTCATGAACATCATCAATCAATGGTTTGAATCATATTTAGACACAATATATCATGGGCTCCTTATACAACATATCCGAAATCAAAACATGTTAGCCGATTATCAATATCATACACATCCGGTTCACAAACATCATCAAGCATACAACTACACTAGTTAAATCCTATCATTCATACTATCCTTTAACAACAAACATCATAAAGACACTAACCGATTGATGGGTTTCGAAGGTGAGTGTGAAGCTTCCAAACGGGTGTGTATGTGTGCCGATCCGAGAGCTCCTTGTGGTTACCGGTTTTGAATCCGAGAATGAAGGAGAGGAATGTTGTGGCTTAGGGTTTTAGTGAGGGAGAATGGAGAGTGTGTGTGTAGAGGAGTATGTGTGTTGTTTGTCCAAAAAAATGACAAGTGTAGCTATCACTAAGGATTTTATACTTGATCCACAATGGTGCACCCTAATGGGTTTTCGAAAAGGCTAAAGGGGTGTGTGTGTGGCCCAATCCGGCCCAACTGTTACTGTTCACTCGAGACCGCATGGTCTCGAGTCGGGTCTTTGTTGTCTCGGTTCATATACATACACGCATACATATAAGCATACATATATCACATAAAAGGTTCACTTATCATTAATCACACAAGTTAACTAGTCACTTAACGTTCAAGCAAGTAACATCGAGATATAACGAAAGGTTCTAAATTTCGAGTTGTCACATCATCCCCAAGTTGAAAGAATTTTCGTCCCGAAATTTGGTAAGCACTCACTGAGGAAGCTAGTTAAGTTGTATGTTTTTCCCGGTTTTCCTGGGGTGTCACATCCACCCCCCGTTGATCTGGAATTTCTTCCCGAAATTCCGTAGCTTCGGCCTCAGTAGTGGGTGTACTGTTTGCGAACAGTTGGGGATACTTTTGTTTCATCTGATCTTCGCGCTCCTAGGTGAACTCTGGGCCGCGACGTGAGTTCCAACGAACTCGAACGAGAGGTATTCTAGTGCTCTTGAGGACCTTAACATCCCGGTCCGTGATTTCAACTGGTTCCTCGACGAATCGTAACTGCTCGTCGATAGTGAGTTCCTTCAGAGGAACTACGTGGGTCTCATCTGACAGACATTTCTTCAGATTCGACACGTGGAAAACGTTGTGAACTGCACCGAGTTCTGCTGGTAAGTTCAGTCTGTAGGCCACCCTGCCTATTTTCTCAATGATTTCGAAAGGTCCAACGTATCGTGGGTTAAGTTTGCCGCGTTTACCAAAACGAACCACACCCTTCCAGGGTGAAACTTTGAGCAGTACCCGCTCCCCAACCTGGAGCTCTAGTGGTTTCCTGCCCTTATCGGCGTAGACTTTCTGACGGTCACGAGCTGCCGCCATGCGTTTTCGGATTTGAGCAATTTGTTCGGTTGTGTCTACCACATGTTCTGGACCAGTGATCTGACTATCTCCCACCTCTGCCTAACAAAGAGGTGACCGGCATTTACGTCCGTACAATGCCTCAAACGGAGCAGCTTTAATGCTGGTGTGGTACCTGTTATTATATGAGAATTCCACAAGTGGCAAATGCTTTTCCCAGCTGTTGCCAAAGTCGATTACACATGCACGAAGCATGTCTTCTAAGGTTTGAATAGTGCGCTCGGACTGCCCGTCTGTCTGAGGGTGATACGCTGTGCTCATATCTAATTGTGAGCCAAAGGATTTGTGCATTGCTTGCCACAGCTCTGAAGTAAAACGTGCATCTCGATCTGAGATAATAGAGGTGGGCACCCCGTGCCTCGAAACAACTTCCTTGAGGTATATTTCTGCAAGAGTGGAGAATTTATCCGTCTCCTTAATAGCCAAGAAGTGTGCAGATTTTGTAAGTCGATCCACGATCACCCAAATAGTATCGTTCCCGCGCTGGGATCTAGGTAGGCCAGTAACAAAATCCATGGAAATTTGCTCCCATTTCCATTGTGGTATCTCTGGTTGTTGGAGTAGGCCTGAGGGTTTCTGGTATTCAGACTTGACTCTCGCACAAGTCAAACACTTGCTGACGTAAGTTGCGATGTGGGCTTTCATGCTAGGCCACCAATACGTGGTTCTGATATCGTGGTACGTTTTATCCGAACCAGGATGTACCGAGTAGCGAGACTTGTGTGCTTCATCCATCACAAGCTCTCGTAGGTTGCCATAGAGTGGGACCCAAACGCATCCCGTTACGTAGTAAGCACCGTCTTCCTTCTGTTCTAAGCGTTGCCTTGATCCGCGTAGGGCTTCAGCCCTAGCGTTCTCTGGTTTCAGTGCTTCTATCTGAGCAGCTCGTATTTGGGAAGGGAGGCTAGAATGGATCGTGAGTTGTAAAGCTCGTACGCGCTTAGGCGCAGTGTCCTTTCGACTGAGGGCGTCAGCCACAACGTTGGCCTTGCCCGGGTGATACCTGATTGAGCACTCGTAGTCATTCAGTAGTTCGACCCATCGTCGTTGTCTCATATTCAGTTCCTTCTGCTTGAAGATATGTTCGAGGCTCCTGTGGTCGGTGTAGATGGCGCACTTAGTACCGTACAGGTAATGCCGCCATAACTTAAGTGCAAAAACAACAGCTCCCAGCTCTAAGTCGTGTGTAGTGTAGTTCTTCTCGTGAACCTTGAGTTGGCGTGAGGCGTAGGCTATAACTTTATCTCGTTGCATCAATACACAACCAAGACCTTGAATTGATGCGTCGCAGTAAACCACAAAGTCGTCCGTGCCCTCAGGCAGTGAAAGGATAGGCGCGCTGCAAAGTCTATCCTTTAGATGTTGAAATGCTAATTCCTGCGCGTTTCCCCAGCGATAAATAACGCCTTTCTGCGTCAGTGAGGTGAGAGGCTGTGCAATCTTGGAAAAATCCTTAATGAATCTCCTGTAGTAACCTGCCAAACCCAAGAATTGGCGAATTTCCTTTGGTGTGCAAGGTGCAGGCCAGTTCTTAATCGAATCTACCTTGGATGGATCAACATGAATCCCATCCTTGTTTACCACATGGCCTAGGAAATGGACTTCTCGAAGCCAGAAGTCGCATTTCGAGAACTTTGCGTAAAGCTGTTTTGTTCGAAGGAGTTCCAGAATAAGTCGTAGATGCTGCTCGTGTTCCTCCTGACTCTTAGAATAGATCACGATGTCGTCAATGAAGACTATAACGAACTTGTCCAGATAAGGCTTGCACACTCGGTTCATCAAGTCCATGAAAACCGCAGGTGCGTTTGTCAGCCCAAAAGGCATGACCAAAAACTCATAGTGCCCGTAGCGAGTTTTAAAGGCTGTTTTGGAGACATCCTCTTCTCGGACTCTCAGCTGGTGATAACCCGATCTCAAATCGATCTTTGAATAGTAGCTCGACCCTTGCAGCTGGTCGAACAAGTCGTCAATACGCGGTAGAGGATAACGGTTCTTTACCGTCACCTTGTTGAGTTCCCGGTAGTCGATGCACATTCTGAAGGTACCGTCCTTCTTCTTCACAAATAGTACTGGAGCTCCCCAGGGTGATGAGCTTGGACGAATAAAACCCTTATCCAAGAGTTCTTGTAGTTGCGTAGAGAGTTCTTCCAACTCTGATGGGGCTAAACGATAAGGTGCACGAGCTATAGGCGCAGCTCCAGGAGCTAGTTCGATCTGAAACTCGACTTGGCGATGAGGCGGAAGACCAGGTAATTCCTCAGGGAATACCTCAGGATAGTCGCGTACAATTGGAAAATCTTCTAGCTTCTTCTCTTTCCCCGAGGTGTCGGTAACGAGAGCCAGAATGGCAGTGTGGCCCTTTCGCAAGCACTTCTGGGCCTTAAGGAGAGAGATGACGTTCTCAACGGCACTCCTCTTGTCGCCACGAATCATGAGAGGTTGATTACCGGAGCCTGGAATGCGGACGACCTTCTCGTTGCAAAGAATCTCTGCTCGATGTTGGGATAACCATTCCATCCCAATGACAACGTCGAAACTACCCAAGACAATAGGAATAAGGTCGATAGAGAAGGTCTGGTCAGCGAGAATAAGTTTACAACCCTTGACTACGTGTGTGGCTTCTAAACTCTTACCATTTGCTAGCTCTACGGTGTGCTTGTTGTTCAAAGGTGTTGGGATACGCTTAAGCATTCGACTAACTTCTAGTGACATGTAGCTAGTATCGGCACCCGAATCAAATAAAACTGTAATGTAAAAGTCATCGAGAAGGAACTTACCCGCCACAACATTGGGGTCGTTCCTTGCTTCGCCTTGGCCAATCACGAACGCCCGCCCCCTGGCGCCATTGTTGTTGTTGTTCCCATTGTTACCATTCCCCTGATTGTTGTTGTTGTTGTTGTTGTTGTTGTTGTTCTGGTTCCGGTTCAGCTGGGGACAATCTCTCTTGAAGTGGCCTTCAGCTCCACACTGAAAGCACCCTTTGTTATCCCCCTGCTGCTGCTGCTGACGTTGGTTCTGTTGAGCTTGCTGATGATTCTGATTGGCGGGGTATAAGCTCCTGCAATCCTTTGTAGCGTGACCGGGCTTGTTGCACCGATGACAGTTGCCCCTGGTGCATGGCCCGCTGTGGTGCAGGCTGCAGCGATTGCATTTGGGGTGATTTCCTTTGTACCCACCATGACTTTGACCACCAGACGATTGCTGACTAGGGCTCTTGTAGTCATCAGTCTTTCTCTGCTGAGACTGGGACTGAACAGAAGTCGAACCCTTACTTGAAGTTCCATCCCATTTCCGTTTGTTGTCACTAGAGGTACCAGAAGTAGTTGCAGCACTTATGCGCTTTGGTAACTTGTTCTGCTCCACCGCTTGGTCAGTAAGACGGTGAGCCAACTGAACAACCTGCTGGATAGTAGCGAGGTTTGCTGAAGTCACATGGCTTTGGATCTCTGGCACCAAGCCCTTGAGAAAGAGTTCAATTCGCTTAAATGGAGGGTCCACCATAGTAGGACACAGTAAGGCAAGCTCATTCGATCTCTTAGTGTACGCCTCAATTTCTGACCCCGTCATCTTGAGGTTGAAGAACTCGACTTCCAGCTTATGAATGTCATCACAACTGCAGTATTCTTCCTTGATCATTTCCTTAAAAGTTTCCCATGGGGTGGCGTTGGCAGCAACCAACCCCAGCATTTGGACCTGAGCGTTCCACCATGTGAGGGATAAACCCTCGAGAGTACCGGTAGCATACTTCACCCTGCGCGCCTCAGGGCATTCACACATTTCGAACACAGATTCTAGTTTCTCAAACTAGTGGAGGAGACCTACTGCTCCTTCAGTGCCGCTAAAAGTAGTTGGTCGGCAGTCCATGAAAGTCTTAAAAGTGCACACGGGTGGCTGAACGTGTTGACCTATTGTGGGTGAAAGAAAAGACAGAGTTTAACACAAAGGTTGGTTCACGAGGGTAGGATTCTAAAGATCCTAGAATGAGTTCGGACTGCAGGATATACCTCCTGCGTGTGCAGCTGCAAGTGCTGCGGCAACTCGTTCGTTAATCAGAGCCGTCAACTGGGCTTGTGTCAGGTTAACGCGTCCAGACATGATCTTCATAACAAGAGGAACGTGTGTGAGAGGGGTTCGCAAAAATGCGATGACAGAAGTGAGCAAATACACACGTATTCAAGCAACAGTAGTTATACCAACCAAGCATACCATGAGCAATGTACTATGTAACTAACAAGTAGGCAATATATATACACAAACCATATCACCTAGAATGTCAAGCCTTGCATGTGGGGTGAAGCGTCGTTGTGGATCGTAGAGCACTGTACAGGTTATAGTCTGATTTTAATAAAACCTTTCCCTTATTAAAACCAAGTTCACTATAACCAATGGCTCTGATACCAATCTGTCACACCCCCAAAATCCACCTGCGGAGTACTACCGCTTGGAGGCGTGACTGACCAGGATCCAGCCACCAATCATATTGAACAAGCATAAGTAGTTATAAAGTCCAACCAATACAATTGGTGTTCAAACAAAACATAGTTTAAGTTGCAAGCGGAAGCATAAGTCTTAAATCAAAACACAAGTTTAATTGTTTTTTAAAAGTTTAACATGGCACACAGCCGTCCATGCCCCACAACGACTCTCTTCCATGCAAGCTCCAGCTGAGTACCTATTGTCACGCAAAGCATGTAGTAACGAGTCAACAACAAGTTGAGTGAGTTCACGGTTGGGTGTTCGTTTTAAGTTGTTCCGAAAACAGTTTCCTTTATCTGGCATCCTGCCGTGGGGGTTACCCCATAGTTAAAAACGTGACTTGTTTATTCCCGGTTATTCTGGCAATCCAGCCGTGGGGGCTACCCCGTGTTAGTTATCTGGCATTTCGGCCGTGGGGGCTACCCCATGTATACACTAGACTCGTTACCATATCGACTGCTGACTGTAGTCATGTTTATGTGCCCTGAAACTGTCAATGTCTATCATCATTGACGTGCCCCAGATCCATTAGTTCACGCCCGTCCTCTGCGGCACGGTGTGAGGTTTGTCAGACCTAAATAGCGCTATCTAACTAATGACCCGCTCGCCATTGGCCCGACGATTAAGTCGATATAAAAGGAGGGACTTCATGATAGAGTTTTGGTCTAGTACGAGTTATCTGTCCATGAGGACGAGGAATTACATTCCTGAACCAATGCTGTCCTACCCAAGGAGGACGAGGAACCCACGTTCCTTAACCCCATTCCCAACCCAGGGAATCCCATGCTTTGTAGAGGGTGTGAACTCACCTTGGTTTGCTCGGCAGATATACAGAAAGGTCAATCAAGCAATATTGTGGTCACTCACGTCCTATCATAGTTGTATCACACAAATCAGGTTCGTAGTACACGTATGTTTCTAGCACATTGCATTTAAGTATCACTCATGGCAGTCCATCAACATTCACGTTCAATCAGTAACGTACCAGATCTATGCATTAGGCCCAAGAGTCCGGCCCAATCACTTAAGCCCGTAATGGGGTGCAAGTCCGAACAGTGTGCACATGCACATGGTCTCGAGTCGAGACTGTGCGGTCTCTAGTCGAGACTGTGCGGTCTCGAGTTATAGCTTACAAGTCTCGAGTCGCAACTGATGAGGTCTCGGGTTATGCATGTGTTGGTCTCGAGTCGCAACCGGACTCGCAAGTATGGTCTCGAGTCATGTTGTTTATGTGCTGATCAATTGTGGTCTCGAGTCGAGACTGGAGGTTCTCGACTCGCAACCTTGTGTCAAAACCATGATCTCGAGTTGTCACCCATGTGATCTCGAGTCGAAACCATAGGTCTCGACTGGACATCAGCTGATTCTGCACAGTGTACTATCCAATAGGGTTTTGATATCATGCAACAATTTGTACTATCCATTTAAACATGTTTTCTTGTCTAGCAATTTACCAAAATGGATCAAACATACCAGTTTTCAAATATTCAAAGCATCTTCATATCATATTCAACAAGTTCTTCACATATTCATATCATGTTCATGTTGATCATTCAAACTTATTCATCATATTTCCGGGTTTCTAGCATTAATCATAACATAATCATGAACAACAAATCAACACACTTGAACATACTCATCTAGGGGTTTCAAATCATCACATAACATCTCAAAATCAACTCTACACTAATCCGATTCATCATGGTACTACACATATGCAAGCCGGCTTTCATGAACATCATCAATCAATGGTTTGAATCATATTTAGACACAATATATCATGGGCTCATTATGCAACATATCCGAAATCAAAACATGTTAGCCGATTATCAATATCATACACATCCGGTTCACAAACATCATCAAGCATACAACTACACTAGTTAAATCCTATCATTCATACTATCCTTTAACAACAAACATCATAAAGACACTAACCGATTGATGGGTTTCGAAGGTGAGTGTGAAGCTTCCAAACGGGTGTGTATGTGTGCCGATCCGAGAGCTCCTTGTGGTTACCGGTTTTGAATCCGAGAATGAAGGAGAGGAATGTTGTGGCTTAGGGTTTTAGTGAGGGAGAATGGAGAGTGTGTGTGTAGAGGAGTATGTGTGTTGTTTGTCCAAAAAAATGACAAGTGTAGCTATCACTAAGGATTTTATACTTGATCCACAATGGTGCACCCTAATGGGTTTTCGAAAGGGCTAAAGGGGTGTGTGTGTGGCCCAATCCGGCCCAACTGTTACTGTTCACTCGAGATCGCATGGTCTCGAGTCGGGTCTGTCACACCCCCAAAATCCACCTGCGGAGTACTACCGCTTAGAGGCGTGACTGACCAGGATCCAGCCACCAATCATATTGAACAAGCATGTAAGTAGTTATAAAAATCCAACCAATACAATTGGTGTTCAAACAAAACATAGTTAAGTTGCAAGCGGAAGCATAAGTCTTAAAACAAAATATAAGTTTAATTGTTCCAAAGTTTAACGTGGCACACAGCCGTCCATGTCCCACAACGATCCTCCTCCATGCAAGCTCCAGTTGAGAACCTAAGGACCTGCAAAGCATGTAGTAACGAGTCAACAACTAGTTGAGTGAGTTCACGGTTGGGTGTTCGTTTTAAGTTGTTTCGAAAACAGTTTCCTTTAGCTGGCATCCTGCCGTGGGGGTTACCCCATAGTTAAAAACGTGACTTGTTCATTCCCGGTTACTCTGGCTATCCAGCCGTGGGGGCTACCCCGTGTTAGTTATCTGGCATTTCGGCCGTGGGGGCTACCCCATGTATACACTAGACTCGTTACCATATCGACTGCTGACTGTAGTCATGTTTATGTGCCCTGAAACTGTCAATGTCTATCATCATTGACGTGCCCCAGATCCATTAGTTCACGCCCGTCCTCTGCGGCACGGTGTGAGGTTTGTCAGACCTAAATAGCGCTATCTAACTAATGACCCGCTCGCCATTGGCCCGGCGATTAAGTCGATATAAAAAGGAGTGATTCGTGATAGAGTTTTGGTCTAGTACGAGTTATCTGTTCGTAAGGACGAGGAATTACATTCCTGAACCTTTGCTGTCCTACCCAAGGAGGACGAGGAACCCAGTTCCTTAACCCCATTCCCAACCCAGGGAATCCCATGCTTTGTAGAGGGTGTGAACTCACCTTGGTTTGCTCGGTAGAAACACAGAAAAGTCAAACAAGCAATGTTGTGGTTACTCACGTCCTATCATAGTTGTATCATACAAGTCAGGTTCGTATTCAAGTAGTACACGTATGGCATACACGTTTAATCATGGTAGCTCAACAATATTCACGTTCAACAGTAACATATAAGGTCTGTACATTGGGCCCATGAGTCCGGCCCAAACAATTAAGTCCGAAATGAGGTGCAAGCCCAAACAGCGTATATCTGCGTATTGTCTCGAGTCGCAACTAGGCGTTTGCGACTCGCAACCTGAGTCGAAATCATGGTTTCGGTCCGTGCTGTCTTGGTTACGAGTCGCAACCGGACTCGCAACAATGGTTTCGAGTCACAAAGTTGGTGTGCTGATCATGTGTGGTTTCGAGTCGCAACCAGGTGTTTGCGACTCGCAACCGGTGTCGCAATCGGGGATCTCGACTCGTTGTGCTTGGTTTCGAGTTGCAACTGATGGTTTCGGTTGGACAGGAGCTGATTCGGTACAGTGTACTACCCACTAACATTCTGATTTCATGTAACAGTTTGTACTATCCAACCAAAATCCTTAAACATGTTTCTTGTCTAGCAAATTACTAAAAATGGATCAAACATATCAGATTTCAAATATTCAACATGTTCATATGATATTCAACAAGTTCTTCATGTGTTCATCATGTTCATCTTGTTCTTCAATATTCAAGTAGTTCATCTTCATTCATATGAACCTAGGTCTAACAAGAATCATGAACAACTTATCAACAAATCACCCTAATAGCAAGCTTTCGGTTCTTAACACAAGAGTACACAATCCGATTTATATGAACATCAACAACTAGTGTTTTAGACTACATTTAAACACAAAACATCATGAGTTCATTATGCCACATATCTGAAATCAAAGCATGTTCCGATTATCAACATCATACATACGATTCACAAGCACATCATCATTGTACAAACGGTTCTAGTTCAATCATGTCATCCATAACATCAAACATCATAAACACTAACCAACAAACATCATAAACACTAACAAGCATCATAAACACTAACAAGCATCATAAACACTAACAAACATCATAAACACTAACCGGTTGTGAGGTGGTGAAGATGAAGCTTTGTTTGGTGTGAACAAGCAAATCCGAGAGACCCTTTTGTGGTCGGTTGGTTTGATCCGAGAAGAAAGGAGAAGAAGTATGATGCTTGGTGTCTAGGGTTTTTGTGAGAGAGTGGGGAGTGTGTGTGTAGAGGAGAGTAGGAGTGTTGTCCAAAAATGTCAAGATTAGCATCACTAGGGGTTATATAGTTGTTCCACATTGTGCACCCTAATGGGTTTCGAAATAGGCTAAGAGTGTATGTATGGCCCAACCGGCCCATAAGTTATTGTTCACTCGAGACCACATGGTCTCGAGTCGGGTTCGTGTTGTCTCGGTTCATATACATACTCGAATACATACACACAAGCATACACACAACATAACACATAATCATATAAGTTCACATGTATTCATTTGTCATTAACCACATAAGTTTAACTAGTCACGCGTTTAAGCATACAACGAAAGGTTCTAAATTTCGAGTTGTCACATCATCCCCAAGTTGAAAGAAATTTCGTCCCGAAATTTGGTAGGCACTCACTGAGGAAGCTAGTTAAGTTGTATGGTTTTCCCGGTTTTCCTGGGGTGTCACATCCACCCCCCGTTGATCTGGAATTTCGTCCCAAAATTCCGTAGCTTCGGCCTCAGTAGTGGGTGTACTGTTTGCGAACAGTTGGGGATATTTTTGTTTCATCTGATCTTCGCGCTCCCAGGTGAACTCTGGGCCGCGACGTGAGTGCCAACGAACTCGAACGAGAGGTATCCTAGTGCTCTTGAGGACCTTAACATCCCGGTCCGTGATCTCGACTGGTTCCTCGACGAATCGTAACTGCTCGTCGATAGTGAGTTCCTTCAAAGGAACTACGTGGGTCTCATCTGATGGACACTTCTTCAGATTCGACACGTGAAAAACGTTGTGAACTGCACCGAGTTCCGCTGGTAAGTTTAGTCTGTAGGCCACCCTGCCTATTTTCTCAATGACCTCGAAAGGTCCAACGTATCGTGGGTTAAGTTTACCGCGTTTACCAAAACGAACCACACCCTTCCAGGGTGAAACTTTGAGTAGTACCCGCTCCCCAACCTGGAGCTCAATTGGTTTCCTGCCCATGTCGGCGTAAACTTTCTGACGTTCGCGAGCGGCCGTCATGCGTTTTCGGATCTGAGCGATCTGCTCGGTTGTATCTACCACATATTCTGGACCAGTGATCTGACTATCTCCCACCTCTGCCCAGCAAAGAGGAGACCGGCATTTACGCCCGTACAATGCCTCAAACGGAGCAGCTCCAATGCTGGTGTGGTAGCTGTTATTGTACGAGAATTCCACAAGTGGCAGATGCTTTTCCCAGCGGTTGCCAAAGTCGATTACACATGCACGAAGCATGTCTTCTAAGGTTTGAATAGTGCGCTCGGACTGCCCGTCCGTCTGAGGGTGATACACTGTGCTCATATCTAGTCGCGAGCCAAAGGATTTGTGCATTGCTTGCCACAGCTCTGAAGTAAAACGTGCATCTCGATCCGAGATAATAGAGGTGGGCACCCCGTGCCTCGAAACAACTTCCTTGAGGTAAATTTCTGCGAGAGTGGAGAACTTATCCGTCTCCTTGATAGCCAAGAAGTGTGCAGATTTTGTGAGTCGATCCACGATCACCCAAATTGTATCGTTCCCGCGCTGGGATCTAGGTAGGCCAGTAACAAAATCCATGGAAATCTGTTCCCATTTCCATTGTGGTATCTCTGGTTGTTGGAGTAGGCCTGAGGGTTTCTGGTGTTCAGACTTGACTCTCGCACAAGTCAAACACTTGCTGACGTAGGTCGCTATGTGGGCTTTCATGCTAGGCCACCAATACGTAGTTTTGATGTCGTGGTACATTTTATCCGACCCAGGATGTACCGAGTAGCGAGACTTGTGTGCTTCGCCCATCACAAGCTCTCGTAGGTTGCCATAGAGTGGGACCCAAACGCGACCCGTTACGTAGTAAGCACCGTCTTCCTTCTGTTCTAATCGTTGCCTTGATCCGCGTAGGGCTTCAGCCCTGACGTTCTCTGGTTTCAATGCTTCTATCTGAGCAGCTCGTATCTGGGAGGGAAGGCTAGAATGGATCGTGAGCTGTAGAGCTCGTACGCGCTTAGGCGTAGTGTCCTTTCGACTGAGGGCGTCGGCCACAACATTGGCCTTGCCCGGGTGATACCTGATTGAGCACTCGTAGTCATTCAGAAGTTCGACCCATCGTCGTTGTCGCATATTCAGTTCCTTCTGCTTGAAGATATGCTCGAGGCTCCTGTGGTCGGTGTAGATGGCGCACTTGGTACCATACAGGTAATGCCGCCATAACTTAAGTGCAAAAACGACAGCTCCCAGCTCTAAGTCGTGCGTAGTGTAGTTCTTTTCATGAACTTTAAGTTGGCGTGAGGCGTAGGCTATAACCTTGTCTCGTTGCATCAACACGCAACCAAGACCCTGAATTGATGCGTCGCAGTAAACCACAAAGTCGTCTGTGCCTTCCGGCAAGGAAAGGATAGGTGCGCTACAAAGTCTATCCTTTAGGTGCTGAAATGCTGATTCCTGTGCGTTTCCCCAGCGATAAACAACGCCCTTCTGCGTTAGTGAGGTGAGAGGTTGTGCAATCTTAGAAAAATCCTTTATGAATCTCCGGTAGTATCCCGCCAAACCCAAGAATTGGCGAATTTCCTTTGGTGTACGAGGTGCAGGCCAGTTCTTTATCGAGTCTACCTTGGATGGATCAACGTGAATCCCATCCTTGTTTACCACGTGGCCTAGGAAATGGACTTCTCGAAGCCAGAAGTCGCATTTCGAGAACTTTGCATAAAGCTGTTCTGTTCGAAGGAGTTCCAGAATAAGTCGCAGATGTTGCTCGTGTTCCTCCCGACTCTTAGAATAGATCAGGATGTCGTCGATGAAGACTATAACGAACTTGTCCAGGTAAGGCTTGCACACTCGGTTCATCAAGTCCATGAAAACCGCAGGTGCATTTGTCATCCCAAAAGGCATGACCAAAAACTCATAGTGTCCGTAACGTGTTCTAAAAGCTGTCTTGGAGACGTCCTCTTCCCGGACTCTCAGCTGGTGATAACCCGATCTCAAATCAATCTTCGAGTAGTAGCTCGACCCTTGCAGCTGGTCGAACAAGTCGTCGATCCGCGGTAGAGGATAACGATTCTTCACCGTCACCTTGTTGAGTTCTCGGTAGTCGATGCACATTCTGAAGGTACCGTCTTTCTTCTTCACAAATAATACTGGAGCTCCCCAGGGCGATGAGCTAGGACGAATAAAACCCTTATCCAGGAGCTCTTGTAGTTGCGTGGAGAGTTCTTTCAACTCTGATGGGGCTAAACGATAAGGTGCACGGGCTATAGGTGCAGCTCCAGGAGCTAGTTCGATCTGAAACTCGACTTGGCGATGAGGCGGAAGACCAGGTAATTCCTCAGGAAATACCTCAGGATAGTTGCGTACAACTGGAAAATCTTCTATCTTCTTCTCTTTCTCCGTGGTGTCAGTAATAAGAGCCAAAATGGCGGTGTGGCCCTTTCGCAAGTACTTTTGGGCCTTAAGGAGTGAAATGACGTTCTCAACTGCACTCCTCTTGTCGCCATGAATCATGAGAGGTTCACCATCGGGACCTGGAATACGGACAACCTTCTCGTTGCAAAGAATCTTTGCTCGGTGTTGGGATAACCAATCCATCCCAATGACAACGTCGAAGCTACCCAAGACAATAGGAATGAGGTCGATAGAGAAGGTCTGGTTAGCGAGAATAAGTTTACAACCCTTGACTATGTGTGTGGCTTCTAAACTCTTACCATTTGCTAGCTCTACGGTGTGCTTGTTGTTCAAGGGTGTTGGAATACGCTTAAGCATTCGACTAACTTCTAGTGACACGTAGCTAGTATCGGCGCCCGAATCAAATAAAACTGAAACATAAAAGTCGTCGAGAAGGAACTTACCCGCCACAACATTGGGGTCATTCCTTGCTTCACCTTGTCCAATCACAAACATCCGCCCCCTGGCGCCATTGTTGTTGTTGTTCCCATTGTTACCATTCCCCTGATTGTTGTTATTGTTGTTGTTGTTGTTCTGGTTCCTGTTCAGTTGGGGACAATCTCTCTTGAAGTGGCCCTCAGCTCCACACTGAAAGCACCCTTTGTTATCACCTTGCTGTTGCTGCTGCTGGCGCTGGTTCTGTTGAGCTTGCTGACGATTCTGATTGGCGGGGTATAAGCTCCTGCAATCCTTTGCAGCGTGACCAGGCTTGTTGCACCGATGACAGTTGCCCCTGGTGCATGGCCCGCTGTGGTGCAGGCTGCAGCGATTGCATTTGGGGTGATTTCCTTTGTACCCACCATGACCTTGACCACCAGATGATTGCTGACTAGGGCTCTTGTAGTCCTCAGTCTTTCTCTGCTGAGACTGGGACTGAACAGAAGTCGAACCCTTACTTGAAGTTCCATCCCATTTTTGTTTGTTGTCACTAGAGGTACCAGTAGTAGTTGCAGCGCCTATGCGTTTTGGTAACTTGTTCTGCTCCACCGCTTGATCCGTGAGACGGTGAGCCAACTGAACGGTTTGCTGGTAGGTGGCGAGGTTCGCTGAAGTCACATGACTTTGGATTTCTGGCACTAAGCCCTGAAGAAATAGTTCGATGCGTTTGATGGGAGGATCCACCATAGTAGGGCACAGAATTGCCAGTTCGTTCGACCTTTTCACATAAGCTTCAATTTCGGACCCCGTCATCTTGAGGTTGAAGAATTCCACCTCGAGTTTGTGAATCTCATCACGACTGTAGTATTCTTCTCTGATCATTTCCTTAAAAGTTTCCCAAGGGGTGGCGTTGGCGGCAACCAACCCTAGCATTTGAACCTGAGCGTTCCACCATGTGAGGGCTAAACCCTCGAGAGTACCAGTAGCATACTTCACCCTGCGCGCCTCAGGGCATTCGCACATTTCGAAGACCGATTCTAGTTTCTCAAACCAGTGTAGGAGACCTACTGCTCCTTCAGTGCCGCTAAACGTAGTTGGTCGGCAGTCCATGAAAGTCTTAAAAGTGCACACGGGTGGCTGAACGTGCTGACCTATCGTAGGTGAAAGAAAAGACAGAGTTTAACACAAAGGTTGGTTCACGAGAGTAGGATTCTAAAGATCCTAGAATGAGTTCGGACTGCAGGATATACCTCCTGCGTGTGCAGCTGCAAGTGCTGCGGCAACTCGTTCGTTGATCAGAGCCGTCAACTGGGCTTGTGTCAGGTTAACGCGTCCAGACATGATCTTCATATCAAGAAGAACGTGAGTGAGAGGGGTTTGCGAAGGTACGACGATAAAATAGAGCAAGCACGCACGTGTTCAAGCAACAGTAGTTATTCTAACCAAGCATACCATAAGCAATGTACTATGTAACTAACAAGTAGGCAATATATACACAGATCATATCACCTAGAATGTCGAGCCTTGCATGTGGAGTGAAGCATCGTTGTGGACCGTCGAGCACTGTACAGGTTATAGTCTGGTTTTAACAAAAACATTTTCCCCTTTATTAAAACCAAGTTCTCTATAACCAATGGCTCTGATACCAATCTGTCACACCCCCAAAATCCACCTGCGGAGTACTACCGCTTAGAGGCGTGACTGACCAGGATCCAGCCACCAATCATATTGAACAAGCATGTAAGTAGTTATAAAAATCCAACCAATACAATTGGTGTTCAAACAAAACATAGTTAAGTTGCAAGCGGAAGCTTAAGTCTTAAAACAAAATATAAGTTTAATTGTTCCAAAGTTTAACGTGGCACACAGCCGTCCATGTCCCACAACGATCCTCCTCCATGCAAGCTCCAGTTGAGAACCTAAGGACCTGCAAAGCATGTAGTAACGAGTCAACAACTAGTTGAGTGAGTTCACGGTTGGGTGTTCGTTTTAAGTTGTTTCGAAAACAGTTTCCTTTAGCTGGCATCCTGCCGTGGGGGTTACCCCATAGTTAAAAACGTGACTTGTTCATTCCCGGTTACTCTGGCTATCCAGCCGTGGGGGCTACCCCGTGTTAGTTATCTGGCATTTCGGCCGTGGGGGCTACCCCATGTATACACTAGACTCGTTACCATATCGACTGCTGACTGTAGTCATGTTTATGTGCCCTGAAACTGTCAATGTCTATCATCATTGACGTGCCCCAGATCCATTAGTTCACGCCCGTCCTCTGCGGCACGGTGTGAGGTTTGTCAGACCTAAATAGCGCTATCTAACTAATGACCCGCTCGCCATTGGCCCGGCGATTAAGTCGATATAAAAAGGAGGGACTTCGTGATAGAGTTTTGGTCTAGTACGAGTTATCTGTCCGTAAGGACGAGGAATTACATTCCTGAACCTTTGCTGTCCTACCCAAGGAGGACGAGGAACCCAGTTCCTTAACCCCATTCCCAACCCAGGGAATCCCATGCTTTGTAGAGGGTGTGAACTCACCTTGGTTTGCTCGGTAGAAACACAGAAAAGTCAAACAAGCAATGTTGTGGTTACTCACGTCCTATCATAGTTGTATCATACAAGTCAGGTTCGTATTCAAGTAGTACACGTATGGCATACACGTTTAATCATGGTAGCTCAACAATATTCACGTTCAACAGTAACATATAAGGTCTGTACATTGGGCCCATGAGTCCGGCCCAAACAATTAAGTCCGAAATGAGGTGCAAGCCCAAACAGCGTATATCTGCGTATTGTCTCGAGTCGCAACTAGGCGTTTGCGACTCGCAACCTGAGTCGAAATCATGGTTTCGGTCCGTGCTGTCTTGGTTACGAGTCGCAACCGGACTCGCAACAATGGTTTCGAGTCACAAAGTTGGTGTGCTGATCATGTGTGGTTTCGAGTCGCAACCAGGTGTTTGCGACTCGCAACCGGTGTCGCAATCGGGGATCTCGACTCGTTGTGCTTGGTTTCGAGTCGCAACTGATGGTTTCGGTTGGACAGGAGCTGATTCGGTACAGTGTACTACCCACTAACATTCTGATTTCATGTAACAGTTTGTACTATCCAACCAAAATCCTTAAACATGTTTCTTGTCTAGCAAATTACTAAAAATGGATCAAACATATCAGATTTCAAATATTCAACATGTTCATATGATATTCAACAAGTTCTTCATGTGTTCATCATGTTCATCTTGTTCTTCAATATTCAAGTAGTTCATCTTCATTCATATGAACCTAGGTCTAACAAGAATCATGAACAACTTATCAACAAATCACCCTAATAGCAAGCTTTCGGTTCTTAACACAAGAGTACACAATCCGATTTATATGAACATCAACAACTAGTGTTTTAGACTACATTTAAACACAAAACATCATGAGTTCATTATGCCACATATCCGAAATCAAAGCATGTTCCGATTATCAACATCATACATACGATTCACAAGCACATCATCATTGTACAAACGGTTCTAGTTCAATCATGTCATCCATAACATCAAACATCATAAACACTAACCAACAAACATCATAAACACTAACAAGCATCATAAACACTAACAAGCATCATAAACACTAACAAACATCATAAACACTAACCGGTTGTGAGGTGGTGAAGATGAAGCTTTGTTTGGTGTGAACAAGCAAATCCGAGAGACCCTTTTGTGGTCGGTTGGTTTGATCCGAGAAGAAAGGAGAAGAAGTATGATGCTTGGTGTCTAGGGTTTTTGTGAGAGAGTGGGGAGTGTGTGTGTAGAGGAGAGTAGGAGTGTTGTCCAAAAATGTCAAGATTAGCATCACTA
Source organism: Helianthus tuberosus (assembly GCA_030545235.1). Lineage (NCBI taxonomy): Eukaryota > Viridiplantae > Streptophyta > Magnoliopsida > Asterales > Asteraceae > Helianthus > Helianthus tuberosus. The sequence goes on along the minus strand of JARYGA010003846.1, from coordinate 16,482 downwards.
GGGGTTATATAGTTGTTCCACATTGTGCACCCTAATGGGTTTCGAAATAGGCTAAGAGTGTATGTATGGCCCAACCGGCCCATAAGTTATTGTTCACTCGAGACCACATGGTCTCGAGTCGGGTTCGTGTTGTCTCGGTTCATATACATACTCGAATACATACACACAAGCATACACACAACATAACACATAATCATATAAGTTCACATGTATTCATTTGTCATTAACCACATAAGTTTAACTAGTCACGCGTTTAAGCATACAACGAAAGGTTCTAAATTTCGAGTTGTCACAGGGTCTTTGTTGTCTCGGTTCATATACATACACGCATACATATAAGCATACATATATCACATAAAAGGTTCACTTATCATTAATCACACAAGTTAACTAGTCACTTAACGTTCAAGCAAGTAACATCGAGATATAACGAAAGGTTCTAAATTTCGAGTTGTCACAGTTTTTCCTGAAGAACTACCTGGTTTACCACCAGATAGACAAGTAGAATTCAGAATTGACATCATCCCTGGAGCAGCACCTGTTGCTAGAGCACCTTATAGGTTGGCACCAATAGAGATGAAGGAGTTGAGAACACAACTGGATGAATTGCTAGCCAAAGGTTTCATTAGACCTAGTTCGTCTCCTTGGGGAGCACCAATCTTATTTGTCAAGAAGAAGGATGGATCGATGCGTCTGTGCATCGATTACCGTGAGCTGAATAAGGTCACTATCAAGAATAGGTATCCATTGCCTAGGATCGATGATCTGTTCGATCAACTTCAAGGGGCAAGCTGCTTATCTAAGATTGATTTGAGGTCAGGCTATCATCAATTGAAGGTTAAGGATGAAGATGTGCACAAGACTGCATTTAGGACTCGTTATGGTCATTACGAGTTCCTAGTGATGCCTTTTGGGCTCACAAATGCACCAGCCGCATTCATGGATCTCATGAATCGTGTTTGCAAACCTTACCTAGATAAATTCGTCATCGTCTTCATCGATGACATTCTCATTTACTCCAAGAGTCAGGCTGACTATGAGAAACATATTCGATGTGTTCTTTCATTACTTCAGCAGGAGAAGCTCTATGCCAAGTTTACGAAGTGTGAATTCTGGCTTCGTGAAGTACAATTCCTTGGACATGTTGTCAGTGAGCGTGGTATCCAAGTGGATCCCGCTAAGGTTGAAGCTGTCATGAACTGGCAAGAGCCGAAGACGCCCACAGAAATTCGCAGTTTCTTGGGATTGGCAGGATATTATAGGCGTTTCATTGAAAACTTTTCAAGGATTGCTGCACCCCTAATTTCATTGACTCGTAAGAAAGTAAAGTTCGATTGGGGTCCTAAGCAGCAAGAATCCTTCGATATTCTCAAGCAGAAGTTTAGCAATGCTCCTGTGTTGACATTGCCTGATGGAATAGAAGAGTTTGTGGTATATTGTGATGCATCACACACCGGGATGGGATGTGTGCTTATGCAGAAAGGCAAAGTTATTGCCTATGCCTCATGTCAGTTAAAGGTGCATGAAAAGAATTACACCACCCATGACTTGGAGTTGGGTGCCGTTGTATTTGCACTAAAACTGTGGAGACACTACTTATATGGAATCAAGTGTGTGATCTATTCTGATCACAAGAGCCTGCAACATCTGTTCAATCAGAAGGACTTGAACATGAGACAGCGACGTTGGATGGAAACTTTGAATGATTATGATTGTGAGATAAGATACCATCCGGGCAAGGCGAATGTAGTCGCCGATGCCTTGAGTTGAAAGGAAAGGGTGAAGCCAATAAGAATCAATGCCAAGAGCATTGAGATCAAGAACAGTTTGAATGAAAGGTTGTTAGCTGCACAGAAGGAAGCTGTGCTGGAAGCTAACTATCCTAATGAAAAGCTAGGAGTAACTGAAGAACAGTTATCCCATGGCAAGGACGGAATCCTGAGATTAAATGGACGAATATGGGTTCCTGTTTATGGAGGACTTAGGGATGTTATCCTCCAGGAAGCCCATAATTCTAAATACTCCGTTCATCCTGGAGCTGATAAGATGTACCAGGATCTAAAGGCAAACTATTGGTGGATAGGCTTGAAGAAGTTTGTAGCTGCCTATGTAGCTAAATGCTTGACGTGTGCGCAAGTCAAAGCAGAACATCAAAAGCCGCCAGGTTTGCTACAACAGCCTGAACTTCCCACGTGGAAGTGGGAAATGGTGACGATGGATTTCATCACCAAATTACCGAAAACAAGGAAAGGAAATGATACGATATGGGTGATAGTTGATAGACTGACTAAGTCAGCACATTTCCTACCCATCAAGGAGACCTATAGCTCCGCATGTTAGCCCAATTGTACGTAGATAAGATTGTATCTCTGCATGGCGTACCAGTAGCTATTATCTCTGACAGAGATACTAGATACACGTCACATTTTTGGAAAAGTTTCCAACAATCTTTGGGCACGTGCTTAAATTTTAGTACGGCTTACCATCCTCAGACGGACGGCCAGAGTGAGTTTACTATCCAAACGTTGGAAGACATGCTTCGTGCATGTGTGATCGACTTAGGTGGTAGTTGGGATAACCACCTGCCATTAATCGAGTTCTCATATAACAATAGCTACCATACCAGCATCAAGGCTGCGCCTTTTGAGGCCTTATACGGTAGAAAGTGCAGAACGCCCGTTTGTTGGGCGGAAGTTGGAGATGTCCAACTGACAGGACCAGAAATAGTCTTTGAAATGACGGACAAGATTGTCCAGATTCGTGATCGCCTGAAAGCTGCCAGGGATAGGCAGAAAAGCTACGCAGATCTAAAGCGTAAACCTCTGAAATTCGAGGTAGGTGATAAAGTGTTGCTTAAAGTATCACCCTGGAAGGGAGTGATGCGATTTGGTAAGAAAGGTAAGTTAAGCCTGAGATACATAGGACCATTCGAGGTCATCGAATGTGTCGGATCAGTTGCTTATAAGTCAAACTTACCTGAAGAGCTCAGTGGTATTCACAATGTATTCCACATCTGCAATCTGAAGAAGTGTTTCGCCGATGAATCACTAGTCATACCACATACAGATGTGCACATAGAAGAGAGCTTGAAGTTTGTTGAAAAACCTATGTCGATCGAGGATCGACAGGTTAAGAAGCTTCGAAGGAAGCATGTACCTATTGTAAAGGTTAAATGGGATGCCCGTAGAGGTCCCGAATACACTTGGGAGGTTAAGTCCACAATGAAAGAAAAGTACCCTCATTTGTTTCAGTAAATCTCGAGGTCTAGATTTCTTTTAAGGGGGTGAGGATGTAATACCTCGAAAATTCACGTCCTATAATGTATTGACACGTGTCATAAGCTTGAAGGTGTGAAATAATTCTCTAGAGGGACTAAAGTTGACAAATAAGAAAAGTATGTGAATATACGGGTTCAAAATGTCAACAATGGATAAATACACTTTACAATAACCCTACATGATGTTTATAACCTTAAACGAATAAATCATGGATCATACGAAGCGAAATGTGAAAGAAAGTGAGGAATTACAAACTGCAGGGGTTAAATGTGTCAACATGTTTAAAGTATACCTCTGAGTGACCTTTTAGCAAACCCGAAGCTTTGTAATGGTAAATTATGCTCACTAGAATACATGATAAAAATTTCATAAAGTTTCGTTATCGTATGAGAAAATTATGATCAAATTCGTATGCGAGGGGTTAAAGCATCAACGTTGAAAATTATGACTTTTCGGGTAAACACAAAGCAAACCAAGGACTTAACAAAGTGGGTATAAGTCTTGAAGCCCTTATATGTAAATTTGGAGGGCTCATAATGCAAGAAATAAAGTGGAATGCCCTTTCGAAGGACCAAGAGCCAAGGATGCAATAATGGAAAAGTTTGAAATCTGACAACAGGACTCAGGTGGGCCGCGTAAGCCTTAACAGAGACTTACGCGGGCCGCGTCCGATCTCCAGATGCAGAAAGTTGGGACAGCAGCCTGTTTAAGCGCAATAACCGACTTAAAACAGATATTTTCACTACATGGGCGACCCCTACATGCTTTTTAGACCTTAGGGAACATCTGTGGATGATCCATGACCAATGGTAGACCTTGTTGTCAACAATCTAATGAGATTTAAGCACTATAAAAGGCCCTTATGTTGCAACATTATGATCACACCTTCCATCTGCATTTCTGATCATTCCTGGAGCATAAGAGCAGACCTAAGTCATCACTAATCGTGCATAGGACTTTGGTAAGTACCCTTGACCTTCCTTAATTGAGTTTTTACTTAGTTTTAGCCTAAAAGTCAAACCGTCGTAATTAACGTTTGACTTAGCGTTTAATCATAAATGGTTCAGTGTTTAGTCGAATCAAAGGTAGTTATAAGTTGATAATTATGTGGGCATTAAACCCTTAAAAGGGCACCCTCTGATTCTCGTTCTAACTAGATAAAATGTCGGGTCAAAGTTGTTTATAAAAAGTCAACAGAAACTTAATTTGCGAATTAACAAGTAATTAGCAATGTAGAAGGCATGTAACCTATTTTGTCACTCATATAACTTGGTAATAAGTATAAGAACTGGTCTAAGCTTGTTTGATCCAACAATTTTCTGTTTAGACCCGGTTCGGAACCGAAAGTCGCAAAACTTTGACTTTTGCTTTGACTTCAGTTCTGACCCGATTTAGTATGATTTGGAAATGCCTTAGAGCTTCCTGAGGACCAGGTTACATGTAAGTATAACCCTCTGTGGTTGGTTCGTTGATTTTCCGATTCGTTTACATATTTCCGTTAATTGCCTAATGTTGACCAATAAGCCCTTTTTACCATAAAATGAGAATTTTGGATATGTGAGAGGACAATAATCTTTATTACTGATTTATAAACATATCCCTAAATTTTCACATCAGTTTGAGGTCTAGATTAGGAGTTATGCTCAATGACGTAATTAGAACGCTTTTTAGTAATTTAACGGCGTCATTAGCATAAAGCCTATCTAAACCCAATTTTTGACACCAATCCAATTGCTACTGATTTTGTATAATAAATAAAGTATCTTGAACTTATTAACCTGATCAGAAAACTCAGATTTCCTGTATAACCCGGAAATCGCTTAAAATGGCTTTTTAAGCGTATTAAACACCTAGTATGGGTTTAAAACCATTTTATCATATAAGAATTATCACCAACTGTTATGACCTATAAAAATAAGTTATTTTACTGATGTATTCGGACCCAAATCTTAGAATTTCATTTAATCTCTTTTATAATCTTTAAAATGACCAAAATACCCCTACAGGGCTTAAATTAAGGTTAAACTCGTTTTGGGCATAATGGAAGGTATCCTAGTGATATCACAACATATTTAAGGCATATTAACATAGGAAACCTGTAAATGACTCTTACGGTTACCCGTTACGCCTCTTGTGCGTTCGGTTCGGTTTATGTAACTAGTTTGTATAAATTAGCCGAAACGGGTCAAACCTTATCGTTTTTATCTCAAAATTCAGAATGTGTTTAGATTACCCATATAATACAAGTCTTCAAACTTGTCGGGTCTAAATCACATTCTATTCCAGTCTTCGCTTAATCGTGCGTTTGAACCGTATCTTTCCTTAAAACTAATCGGTCTAAGTTTAGGCTAAATTAAAGACCGTTAGGATTCTAATAGGTTATTATAAACCTTCTTTCTAGAATAGGAGACCCGGTAAAAGCTACCTACACTTGCTACTTGTGATTATACTTTGCTCAGGTAAATACTTTTAACTTATTTTCCCTTATACGGGCTTGGGGTACGGTATATAAAATACCGCTTGGTCCAGCATTGAATCTTTAATCGAATAGAGGTTAAATCATTGATATGCTCCGTTTTGAAATGTTTTGTTTTCTTAAATCCTTTGGGGGATTAATGACCATGTCCCGGATATCCTTGGCATCATCTTACGAGATGCCCACGACCTAAGCACGGGGTGTAGGCGTACATCCGTCAGTGCCAAAATAGATAATGTGGTGTGTCTATTGATCTTTAACCCGGTCTACGGATCGGGCTACTGAACGCATAAGAAACACGTAATTCGTTTACAAGTATTATATTCAAATAATTATCCCAAGTTATAAAAAGTTTGTGCCACGTGCATTCAAATCAATTTTATTAAACTTTTCAAAAATGAGTCGGTTGAATGTATTTACCAGTGTAAACTGACGTATTTTCCCAAAAAGGTTAAGTGCAGGTACTACGCAAACTAGGCTGGCTTTCTCCTAGCGTCCACTATAAGTCTCGCAAGCTTGGATGTCAAAACTGTTGAACACTGTTTCCATTTTATTTTGATCCACCTGTGGATTACTTTCAACTGTTTGTGATACTTGATATTACAATTATTAAAGTTGAAATATATCTATCTTTGCTTCCGCTGTGCATTTAAATATTGTGTTGTTTGACTGTAATGTTACCAACTACGTTACGATACTCCCCACCGGGCCCACCGGTAATACGTGGAAATATCAAGGTGTGACATCGGTAAAGTGGAGGGTGTCGTCAATGTGGACTTCATCTGCAGGGATGACCACTGTCTCTTGAGTTGGGCTTTTCTTCAGATTAGATACATGGAATGTATCACGAACACCATTTAGTTCTGCTGGTAGCTCCAACTTGTATGCTACAGGACCAATCCTCTCCAGGATCTCGAATGGTCCAATAAATCGTGGGTTTAACTTTCCACGCTTCCCAAAGCGTGCCACACCTTTCCAAGGTGAGACTTTCAACAAAACCATATCTCCCACTTCAAACTCCAAGGGTTTCCTTCTTTGGTCCGCATAGCTCTTTTGTCGATCACGAGCCGCCTTAATGCGCTCTCGGATCTGCATTATCTTATCTGTCGTTTCTTGAACCAATTCAGGACCAACCAGCTGTCTATCGCCTGCATCTGCCCTGCACAACGACGATCGACATTTTCGTCCGTAGAGAGCTTTAAACAGTGCAGCTTGAATGCTTGTATGGTAGCTGTTATTATAAGATAACTCAACCAAAGGTAGGTGAGTGTCCCAACTGCCACCCAAGTCCATTACGCAAGCTCGTAACATATCTTCAAGTGTTTGGATCGTTCTTTCACTTTGGTCGTCTATCTGTGGGTGAAATGTCGTGCTCAAATTCAGCTGTGAACCAAACGCTTCCTGGAAAGATTGCCAAATCCTTGACACGAATCTTCTGTGGTGCCCGCGGAAAATCCACAGTCATCCTGATTTATCACCTCACTACCCTTGGGTTACTTATCAAATTTCGGGACGAAATTTCTTTCAAGTTGGGGATGATGTGACAACCCGAGTTTTCAAGGTCCTTACTCGTTATTCGTTTCGCAAAGTGTTGTCGTAATTCGTATTGTATTGTAACTTGTATCACTGTGTTTTATCTGTCATCATACATCGTAGTTTTGTGCACATCTTGACGAGTAAACGTAAACCTGTTTGGTCATTTTGACTACCCTATTTTATAGAATGCATGTGATTCACTAGAGTAACATGTAATCTAAACTTATAAAAACCGAGCCATGTAGACTAAACACTTTTACGAGTAACCTGGGACAAATCCCCTTTTCTTGTTAACTGAACCATACACGGCCCACACACACCCTAAGCCCAAGCTAAGCCCAACTCATGGACGCATGCATCTTATTCGAGGTTCTGGTTATTTGGTAACACAAAAACACTCCAAACCCTAATATGTTGTGAACGGCGACAAGAATGAGATCGTCGCAACCCCTTCTTGTGTGTTAACTACCTATATCTTCACGTTTTGATCGTCTGGTTAGTATAATCATCCCTGTTTCATTTATGTATATATGTGTGTTATCAATGTGTATAGGTAATCAAAGAGTGATTTGATTTATCTGGTTCGATGTATGTCTTCACTGATGTTAACTTGTTTATGGCTGCATGTATTGCTGGTAATAGGCAACTTAGGCCGATGATCACGAAGAGTTGTAAAAATATGGTTATTCTAATAATAATGTTTATTGATCACCAAGGGTACTAGGTGCATATATATAATGTTGTGATGCTGTATGTTGTTAAAAACCTATTTACATGAAGAATGAGATCGACATGTAAGATGGTCATCAATTTAATTAGATAGTCACTGTTGGTGGTGATTTAGTGTTAAAGCTGAAGCCGCCATGATTAGGGTTACACAGGATATCGACGGCGGTACAGGAACAATGACGAAAGACCTCGACGGCGAAACCTCATGAACTTTCATCACCTGCAATTCTGACGAAACGTATGTGTTTCGTCACCTGGATGTTTCGTAGTGGGGGGGGGGGGGGTTCGTCGTACGAGCAATAACAGGAACAGGGAATGGTTATGTGTGTTAGTGTTGGCGAACCTTTGATCTTCATGAACCCTTATATCATTAACGAACCCTTTAAAGTAATTTCATGTGAAATCATTAATTGATATCATGATTAAGAAAGTTATGACAGCCCATTCACGTGAAATAAACACAAGTCCATGTGACAACTCAATGATCGGCCAATCATATGTCTTTAGCAGTCAAATTACACTTGTGTTTGTCAGAAGAATTTATCAAGGTTGCATGTGGAGAACTAGTGTACACATTACTCTTTGTCGGCCATTGATTTCATGTTCCTAGTGCATTAAATTATGAAGTTAACTTTGTTATGGAATGACTATTAACTGCCTGTTAATAATGTTAACTATGATTGAGGAAACTTGACTTACTTATGATGAGTATCTCATTTAGCTGTTAAGTACTATCATGAAACATGTATGTGACTAGTGAACTTACATGTTATGTGTGTTATGAATGATTATTATCAGTTATGCGATGATTCTTGCAAACGAATACACACTATGAACATACGTGAACAGCGTGAACGTAAACCGGTCTCGTGAACGAGAACTGTATTTTAAACATGTATGAAATCTGAATGCTTGTTATGTGATGGTTATGAACTGTTAGGCGCATATTTAATTTTCATGATTAGTATTATATTACATGCATTGCTAGTGTGCTAATGGTGCAATGTGTGCATTGGGTATGTGATCTATATGTTTACGAAACTGATTACTCTTGGTAACCACGATAGGGTTTGGTAGACCAACTGGGAACGGGTAATGTATCTAGTCTTATAGAGCAAACCAAGGCGAGTTCACACTTTTATAAGGCATGGGATTCCCGGTGGGTCGGGAATGGGTTAAGAAGCTAAAACGAAACCTACATATTCACCTCTAACAGAATATGTACCTCCATCCTCGGTTGGGAATGACGACTACATTTAACCTGTGTATTCTCGGTTGGGTAGTGTACGTACCTCCGTCCTCGGTTGGGAAGGACGACAACATATAACTTACTATACAAAACTCTATCATGAAGTCCCTCATTTTTATATCGACTTAATCGCCGGGCCAATGGCGAGCGGGTCATTAGTTAATAGCGCTATTAGGGTTGACAAGCCTCACACCGTGCCGGTAGGACGGGCGTGTACTAATGGATCTGGGCACTTAGTCAATGATGATAGACATTGACGTAGGGCACAACTTCTGCAGTCAGTTGTCGATATGGTAACGGTCTAGTGGTTACATGGGGTAGCCCCTACTGGTTATGGTTTGGGAAACAAGGAACTGATTAACTACTGGTTTTCGAATGAACTTATGATTTTTGGAACAACTTTAAAACGGACAACCAACTGTGAACTCCCTCAACTTTGTTGTTGATTCGCTGTTACATGCCTTGCAGGTCTTAGGTGCATATTATTGGAACTTGCTGTCTGGGAGGTTGGAGTGGTCATGGGTCGAGATACATGGAATCGCAACACAGGATTAATGGTTTTTGCATATGGTTTATAAACACTTAACGAATGAGTTATGCTTCCGCTGTACACTGTGAATTATATGTAACATTGTAACACTTAATGTTAATAAATGAAAGTTTTATTTAAATTTACCTATGAGTTTAATGTGATTGGTGGCTAGATCCTGGTACGTCACACGCCTCGCGGGGGTTCCCGCATGTGGTTTTTTGGGGGTGTGACAGATTGGTATTAGAGCCATTGGTTATAGTGAACTTGGTTTTAAAAAAAAAGGGAAAAACATTTTTATAAAACCAGACTATAACCGAACAGTTCTGAAAACGTGAATACGACCATGACACTCAGCTCCAGATTGCAAGGTTTGTCCCTCTTACTTGTTGTATACATTACGTAACTAGTACACATTTGTTTATGATGAAACATATGAACACACACTCGTCACTATAGCATGATGGCATGGATTGCTTGCTTACCTTATGATGCGTTGATAGTATGCCATAGTCCTTGGATTTTTGTGCTCTTACTACCTTGACGACCACCGTTTGACATCTGAGTTTGAAGAACCATTTGACATGAGTTAGGAGGAACTGAGATGAACATGCAAATCACAATATTATTGTGGGTGCACACATAATAATAATGTGGGGTGCATGCGAGTCCCAGTGATGCTTAACAAGTGAAAAAGGGGTTCCGTTACGTTATTTGATCAATGTGAAACACAACAGTCTATAGGAGTCATAGCAGTAATTGTCTCCTACTCGAACACGATCTTTTTCCCTTCTCACTGAATCCTTACGAATCTCGATGCTATCGAGTATTACCTGAACACACATCTGAACGTCTAGCGATCTGTGTAGAATGTTAGGTGCTTGTACGAACGTCCCTGAGTTGGATGTTGCAACATCGATGATTGGTCAATAACTCTCACACTCCTATTTGTTTGCTGGAACTCAATGTACTAACGTCTTAGACCCCGAAGTGCGATCACATCTGCAACGCTCCGGAAACATACCGTGTATTACTCAGTCAACTTGTAAGAACGATGGATAAGAGGGTAAATGTAGTACTTTACCCACTTTGGCATTTGAACAACCCTAGTTATCAGCAACGAACCTCAGCGATTTGACTCCAAACGAATCCTTAACCCTAGTGAACGACTTATGGGAGCCGACTTTTACAAATCAGTTGGGACATAAATGATGACAATTGACCATGATGTGGAATGTGAAACTGCCAGCACAATGAGTAGCGCCTTAGGACATGGCACGGAATGTGAAAGATGGACCCTATCGGTGAAAGGCCGCAGGACTCCATGTCGAGCAACGACATTAGAAGCAACAGTCACGATGACATCAAGGTACTCGCAAATGATGGTGGCTTCAACAAGGAATGCCCAATGTTAAGACAAGACGCCAACAACCCAGGAACCAAGGATAGTTTTGGGAATTCTAGTAGGAATAGCAACAACACCAGATGTGGTACTCGTGGAAGGACATTTAGGATTGGCGTAGGCGACGCCAGGCATAGCAGCAACATGGTAGCTTGTATGGGTAGCTGTTCGCTTCGTCTCTATTCTGCTTGACCCTGATACTTCTCGAAACCAAACCCGATGTGGAATCGGCTGATGGCAAGTCAAATGAAATCTCATATGCTCGTTGGGGTGCAAACTCGACCTTGTGGGACAAGTGTTCGACGTCGACCTTCCTTCTGCTATCCTTGATAGATACGATGCAGTAGTTGGTGTGGATTGGTTATCTAGATATCGCGCAGATATACCCTGTGAGAAGAAATTTTTGCGTATCCTTCTTCCTAGTGGGAAATCGTTAACTGTTCTAAAAAGCGTCAGAGTGGCACAAGGGTTAACGCCATTTCAGCTATGAAGGCTAGAAGTGTCTACGGAGGGATCACCCCACTACGTTAACAACCGTTACTGAATAGGAAAGAGAGGATCGAGGATCCAGCAGTTGTTCGTGATTCCTCCCGGATTGCTACCCGAGGAACTTTCGGGCTTACTTCCACAACTGTTAGGCAGAATCTCAGTTTAATCTCACGCCAGAAGCAGCCTTGATCACTCGTACTTTATACCGTCTTACACCAGGAGGGTTGCGAGAACTGTCTGACCAACTTCAGGAACTACCGGGTGGAAGTTTTAGTGATCTAGCTCCTTGTCCTCGGGAGCCCGAGCTCTATTGAGGAAATGAAGGACGAGTCCTTTTGTACGTGTACAAGACTACCTCGAGGTGGCAATCATAGACCGTCACCCTCTATCTCGCATCGACAACCTGCTTGACCCGCTACAACGATCAAGCTTCTATTCGGAAACCGACTTAAGATCACATTGTCACTTGATGGAAGACCCAAGGGAGGATAACTCCTAACACGGCGTTACAGACACAGTACGACCACTACGATTTTTTGTTCTCGTTGTTTCAATTATCCAACACACCAGCAGCCTTAGGGATCACATGAGTAGTATGTACCAACCCCATCTTGCCAGATTCGCCAACCGGGTTTAAAAACTGGATCACGTTCTGAATCACTTCCAGGAGAAAGGAGCACCATGAACGGCACTTGTATTTCATCGTAGAGCTTCTAGGGGAAGAGCATCTACGTGCGAAGTCTACCTAAGTGTGACTTCAGGATTCGAGAAGTACACATTTTTAGGCATATAAACAACGAAGTAGGAATACATGTGGATCTCGCTAAGACCCATTTTGGTTAAAAACTGACCGACACCAAAGATTCCTTCGGAGATGCAGCAATTCCTTGGTGATGCTAGACACTATCACAGATTCATCGCGAGATTTTCGAAGATTGCGCCGATATAATCTCTTTAGCACAACGGGGTGCGGTGAATTCATGGGGGACAAAACAGGAGGACGTCTTTTCAGCTTTTGAAACTCAACTCTACGATGCACCGAGTAGTGTCTTTACCCGAGGGTACGGGCGATCTAGTGGTATACCATGATGATTTGACTCAGAGTCCCAGTTACCCACCGATACAACACTAGAAATTGATGGCTTACGTAGTGGAATTACAAGAAGAACTGCACGAATCACAACCTGCGATGGAAACCATGGTCTTTAGGTTTAAGTTGGAGGCATTACTTGGACGGTACCAGATGCGTTACTTAGACCGATCACAAGGGCCTCCCGTGTACCATTGTTTCGAAGGAGCTAAATCATGTAATGACATTGCTAGATGGACCCTTTGAATGATTTCAACCGTGAAACCTGAACGTGCACGAGCTTTACAGCTCACCATCAACTTTAACTTACCTGATCAGGCTCGCTCGGTTCAAACTGGAGAACTGACAGATTGAACCCATGCGGGGCATGGAGAAGCAACCTTTGGCAGGTCGGACAATATTCGCTACCTCAAGGAACGAGTGTGGATCTCACCATACGGCAACTGTAGGGAACTCGTGTTGAGCAAAACACACCGGCCACGATACTTGAGTCGTCTGGATATTAGGATCTATAAACCTTGTACTGGTGATTGGGCATGAAGGCCCACCCAGCTATGTATGTGAATGATGTTTGACTTTTGGGAAAGTCAAGGTGGAGTATCAGCAACCAGAAACACCCATATGGAAATGAGAACAGACTGCCATGGATTTTGTCACTGGGCTACCTAGAACTCAAAACGGAAACAATATCACCTGGGTGATCGTTGACTGTCTCACGTAACCAACACACTCTCTTGCACTCCAGGAAACTGACGAGTCTTCACAGTTTGTGGATATTCCTCTGAGAGGGGCGGTTTTTAGGCACAGGGTGCCAACTTCTGATACCTTAGATTTTGATCTATACCTGATCTATGACAGGCAATGCACAACACCCTTGGCTCACGTCTAGACATGAGTATTACTTATCACTGTGGGAAAACCGGACAGAGCAACGAAATATCCTGACACACGAAGACATACTGCGAGTATGTGTGTGATTGACTATAGTAAACATTCGGAAGGACACTTATCTTTGGGGCATCCCGCCGTTACCGTTTTAGTATGCATACAACTCTGTGTGAGGCATTGCCTGGATGACAACGCCAACCTCCTTGTTGGACCGAGGTGGATGACAACCTAATCACGGGTCTAGGACTTGCACTCGAAACCCTTGGGAAGATTATTTAGATTGGAAATCGTGTGGCGATAAGGCGTGATCACCAGGAAACCTGATAACTTAGGAAACACTGGGAGTTTACTGTAGGCAAACGTATCATAATAGAAAGTTTCACCCTGGGAGGGTGCGGTACACTATGGAAAACGTGACAAGCTTAACTTACGATACGCTGGGTCATTCAGAATCTTGGAAAGAATGGGTCGCGTGGCCAACAAACTCGAGTTGCCCGACGGATTGGGTAACGTGCACAATGTCATTTATGTCTCAAACCTAAAGTGGTGCCAGATGAAACATTTGTGATGCCTTTATTAGACAAGTTGCAGTTGTCGAGACATAGGCGAGGAGGTAAGGTTTGTTGGCATAGTCCAATTCCCAATCATGAGAGTTCGTTGGAACTCAAGACGTGGACCGGAGTTCACGAGGGAGCGTAATAACCAAGGGAGCTCTAATATCTCTAGTTGTTCGAACGGTTGAATAAACTCTTGATATCATCGAGGAATTTCGGGACGAAATTCCCTTTCAAGTTGGGGATGATGTGGTACCCGCGGAAAATCCACAGTCATCCTGATCTATCACCTCACTACCCTTGGGTTACTTATCAAATTTCGGGACGAAATTTCTTTCAAGTTGGGGATGATGTGACAACCCGAGTTTTCAAGGTCCTTACTCGTTATTCGTTTCGCAAAGTGTTGTCGTAATTCGTATTGTATTGTTACTTGTATCACTGTGTTTTATCTGTCATCATACATCGTAGTTTTGTGCACATCTTGACGAGTAAACGTAAACCTGTTTGGTCATTTTGACTACCCTATTTTATAGAATGCATGTGAGTCACTAGAGTAATATGTAATCTAAACTTATAAAAACCGAGCCATGTAGACTAAACACTTTTACGAGTAACCTGGGACAAATCCCCTTTTCTTGTTAAGTGAACCATACACGGCCCACACACACCCTAAGCCTAAGCTAAGCCCAACTCATGGACGCATGCATCTTATATGAGGTTCTGGTTATTTGGTAACACAAAAACACTCCAAACCCTAATAGGTTATGAACGGCGACAAGAAGGAGATCGTCGCAACCCCTTCTTGTGTGTTAACTACTGTAGGATCGATTTCGGATCCGAACGAGTCGGTTAGAAGAGCTTTTTACCAAAACAAGAGGCGGAAACAATTGTTTTGGTTCAATTCAGCGAGTATTCACTTTAATCTGTTGTTTTATTGATCAATAAACCAATTACACGTCCTGACAACACTTCGGCAGCACTTCGTGGCTCACCGGAAGACAACACACACACCTCCTTGATTTCGCTCCTAGACACTCCTATATATAGTCCTCCTGATTTCGCTCCTAGCTACACATCACCATCAGAAGCGGAATCAGAACAATGAGTTTCGGGCGAAATCAGGCTTACTACTCTACGGGCGGAATCAACATATAAGGGGTTAGCAGAATCACTTCCTAAAACAAATTTCTAGGATTCCGTGTCCCGTTCTAGCCTATCCTACACAAGACTCGATACAAGACGTAGGCGACAGACGGATGCACCAACAAACTCCCCCTCGGATGTTGACGGAGTCTTCAGTGTCAAGTCTTCGGTTGTCAAACCTTCAGTCTTCGAACTTTTCTTCGAAATTCTCCATTGTAAGCATCCTCAATCAATCTCTTACTCTTTCTTGTAATCTTCAGGATCTGAATCTGGCTCTACTATCTTCAGACTCCCTCTCGATGTCTTCAGACTCCCCCTCTCACTAAGCTGGGATCGCAATCTGAAATTCACTTTCAACAGGTTATTAGATCATAACCTTACACTCATCTAGCTCAGGCTTCAGAACCTGGCTAACCTGCACAACTCTACCCAAAAATAAATTTTCTGATAATCATTTGTGGATAAGATTTTCAAATCTAACTTACCACTTGCAGGAATAACGTTTATATTTCAAAACCTTTTCTCATTTCATTTCAACAATCCTCAAACACTTTCACCCAAACCATTTGTTCATCGTGTTTAGCACTCGGAATTTTGAACGTCAGCTTTCCAACAACAGTTGTCGAAAATCTTTTTGAATTTTTACAAAAAATTATGCTAAAACACACTTAAAATCTTTTTGGATTTTTGAATGAAACAGAAATGCAGTAGAATGAAATATTTACAAACAATATTTTTGTGAGTTCGTGCAAGAGGATCATATCAGTTTATGAGATCAATCACCAACACCGTTAAGCTTTAAACATTTTAAGCTCTAAACGATTCACCTAGATTGACGATATTGACGTCCACTTAAACTCAAACTAACAACTTTCGAAATGCTTACCGATACGTTAAAGTATATTAATATTGCACTAAGTTCTTATGGACCCCACGATCTCAGCATATCCCCTCATCATGCAATACACTGACTCAAGTAATGCCTTTAAACTTTTATCAACTGTGATTTGTGCGAAAATAAAGCAGAATGTTTAAACATTAACAATCAGGTCGATACTTCCGTATACGCAGAGAAAGTCCAATGTTTAAACAAAATAAAAAAAATAAAACAAGTTGAAG
>JARYGA010003845.1:0-20088 GCA_030545235.1 Helianthus tuberosus | reverse complement strand
ACTAAAATGACATGATATTTGAGATTAATTTTCAGTCATTAAAAGAAACATATTAAGAACTGAAATGATGTGATTTCAGAGACTAACTATCAGTTTCTAAAACATCTTATTAGGGACTGAATTCACATAGAATCATAAACCTTATGAAACATATTAGAGACAACATACACATGGTTTAAATAACTGATTTTCAGTCTCTAAAGAAATGTATAGGGGACTGAAATATTGTAGTACCAGAAACCAATTTTTAGTCATGGAAAAAATACATCGGAGACTAAAATGATGTGGTACTAAGGTATACATTTAGGACTGAATTTATATGTATCAGAGACTAAATGATAGTTCCTATTGGTGCCATACAATGGGGACTGAGTTTTAGTTCCTAAAGCCACTATCTAGTACTAGGTATCCGGGACTTGCCGGGGACTGGCAAATCAGTCCCCGATAACCATTAGGGACTGATTTTGATGTATCAAATACTGATTTTTCAGTCTTTAATACTCACTTTTTTGGTAGTGAAAGACCGAGTTGAATCGTTAGCTACTTCGCATATGTATTTCCATTTCCTACCCATTTGCCTTGCCACGTTACAACCTCTAAGTTCCTTTGATTCACGTGCATGTTTAGCAAATAATTTAGGCGAAGGACCGATTTAATTACAAGCTTATTGTTGTGCAACCACCTGTTTGCTTTAAGTGTGAGCTAGCTTATCTTTCCTAGTTTTTACTTGTCACCGAGTCGAGAGTTATTGTGAGGGGTGTGTTATGTGCGGTTTTAAGAAAAGTTAGTACAATGAGGACATTTGTTTGCTTGATTCATGTTGATCGCTTGAGGAGTTATGAGTTGTTTATGATGAGTTGATTGGGGGCTAGCAACGGTTAAGTGTGGGGATGTGACGGGTAGTCCGTAGGACGACCCTTAAGTGCTATAAATGGTATTTTAATCCTACATTTAATCATGTATTTATCTTGAATTAGATAACTATGGTTGCTCATGTTCCAAGTGTGTTCGGGGCTTGAAAAGTGTGGAAATGAAGCATCAAATAGGTGCTACTGGATTGGAGATTGAAAGATGGAGCATAAATGAAGAAAATAATTTACTAGAATTGAAGAAATAAGATGATGACATGATAGAGGATGAAATTACGAGAACGTGGGCAAAAACGGCAAAGAAAACGGAGTTGAAACGAGAAAGTTATGAAGAAAACAAAATTGATTGTTGAAGCCTACCGTAGCTTACGGTAGCTAGCGTATTTTACGGTAGACACTGACAATTTCTGACCACCATAAGGCAGTAAAGACTGGGCGTAAAGGTTTAAGGCCACCGTAACTTACGGTGGCCACTCTAAGTTACGGTGGCGACTTGCATTTTTTGTAACTCCCATTTTTAAGAACAATTACGAGGGCCTTTTCATGATTCTAATCATTCCCAACCGTTTTGGAGCTGTTCTAGGGTGATTTTGGGCACTTGTTCTTAGTTCTAAACAATCTCTAAACATTTGTTTTGTTTTTTGATTCATATGAACAATAACTTTTGTGTGATGATGATGCACCGAATGATGAGCGGCTAATTTCGTGGTGATCATCCTAGATGTAAGGTTTGCTTCTGAAACACTATGTTTGTGCTTGAATTTCTAGAATAATGACTTTGAATGTTTGTTTAAGTTATTATGGTGTTTGAATGTTTGTTTGTAAAGTGTTGATTCTTGTTTGATGTTAGTCTAAACCATACGTTCTTGGTGCCGTTGACAATCGAGATATCATGGGAGGGATTAGGGTTGGATAATTGTCAATTGATCATCGGGTAACAACCTCGCATTTTATAATCCGAGTACTTAGTTCCCTTTCATCACAAACAGATAATCAAACACGAGTCATGTCTATGTGGTTCTTTCTTGTTGGGCATAAACATTAGTGTGGATTAAAACCTGAAATCTGGGATGGTCCCTTGTTCCTAATCTGTTTTCAAAACCAACATTTGATTTGCAATCTAGTTTAATTTAATCTTAGCTCTTAAAACCAATCAATCCAACTTCTGAATTTACTTTTCTTGCAATTTAGTTAACTTTAGTAATATAGATAAACCATTTAGATAACACGTTTTCCACAAACTCCCTGTATTCGATACCCACTTACCGCTAGCTATTAGTTGTAATTGGATTAAATTTGATTGAGACTTCGATCTCACGTCACACTCCAGGTTCTAAAACGCCATGAAACCCAAAATCATGATTTTGCACTAGGTTCAAAAACGCAATAGAGTTTTAACATGGTTATGTTTATGTTTTAAAATGATCATGCCTTTGTTCCAATATGATCATGCTTCTGTCTTAGCATGATTATGTGGTTCTAAAAAGCAATGGGTTTTAACATGATCATGTTTATATTTTAAGATGGTTATGCCTTTGTTCCAACATGATCATGATTCTATTTTTGCATGATCATGTTCTTTGCACTCCAGGTTCTAAAACGCAACAAAATCCAAAATCATGATCTTGCACTATAGGTTCTAAAAAGAAGCTGGAGTTTTAACATGGGCATGTTTATGTTTTAACATGGTCATGCCTTTGTTCCAACATGATAATGCTTTTGTCTTAGCATGATCATGTTCTTTGCACGGTTCTAAAACGCAATGGGTTTTAACATGGTCATGTTTGTATTCTAACATGGTCATGCTTGTATTTTAGCATGATCATGTTCTTTGTACTCTAGGTTCTAAAATGCAATGAAACCGAAAATCAAGAGTTTGCACTACAGGTTCTAAAACGCAATGGGTTTTAACATGGTCATGTTTATGTTTTAACATGGTAATGCCTTTATCCCAACATGATCATGTTTCTGTCTTAGCCTGATGATGTTCTTTGCAGTCCAAGTTTTAAAATGTACGCTCCAAGTCTAAAACGCAACGGGTTTCACATGGTTATGTTTATGTTTTAACATAGTAATGCCTCTATTTTAACATCCGGAACAACAAAAATGAAAAGCAGAACTCTAACTAAAACATAATAAGGTTTGATAACCTAAAACACTATGAAAATAAAAAACACAACTTGCAAAAAGAACTCGGATTAATTACGGTGGACTGAGAAAGATTTTTGACACACCATGGAGAAAATAGTTGTGGTGGCGGTAGATGGTGGAATGGTGGTTTCAGATCTGAAAAACGCAATAGGTGGTTAAAGGTGGTGGTGGTTTCAGATCTGGTTTCCGACAAGATGGTGGCGATCGTAGGTAGTGGTGGTGTTGGTTGTCATGTGATAGTTTGTGGTTTTGAAAATGATGGATTTTGGTATACAGGAAAAAGATATGAATTGACGATGTTGAGTTCTTGAAGAAGATGAGTTTTTGAAAATGGTGGGTTTTGACTAAAATGTCTTTCCTTTTATTTTTTCAACTTTGTCATATGTCTTTCTATTATTGTTTCCTACCTAAATCATATTTCCTTTTTAATCATTACCCTTATGTAATATATATCATATATTCATTTATTATATTAAAACTTATAATTATACCCATGGCTTTATAGCCTAGTGGTATCTTGGGGGTGGAATAAGACTTTGGACCAATAGGTCTTGGGTTCGATTCTCACAAGGGGGTTTTCCCATATTTATTGGGTTTCCTCATGAATTGGTGTATAGGCCTTATGCCTAGTGGAGATGGATATGATCAGGTGGTTCCGCTGGTGGCACGATGATACTCCAGTGGTCCGTCAGTGATCCAAATTTTCCGTTCAAAAAAAAAAAAAAGTTATAATTATAAAAAAAATATTAATTAAAGAAAAATTATACTTGAAACTCCCAACGAATTTTTTTAATCTAAATACAAGAAAAAGTTATACCCAACTCATAACCGGCCAATTTCCATCCCTTGTAACATGAGCCATGCTGTGAAAACTTTAAAAAAAAAAAGAAGAAGAAAAAAACCATAACATTATTTCAAAAATGGTTTCTAGATTGCGTCGAGTACTTTGTATATCGAATTCCTTACCCCTTGACGATAAAAAGGAAATGAGTTAATTACTATTTTCGTCCATGTGGTTTGTCAAAAATCACTATTTCAGTCCATTAGTTTAAAAATTGCGATTTCAGTCCCTGTGGTTTCACTTTCGTAACCATTTAAGTCCACCTCCGTTAACCCCATCTATTTATTCTGTTAAGTACACGTGAATTGACCATAATGCCCTTATTAATAAAAAACAAAAAGAAATCTAAATGAGTTAATCGCTGTTTTCGTCCCTGTGGTTTGTCAAAAATCACTATTTCAGTCCATTAGTTTAAAATTACGATTACAGTCCCTGTGGTTTCACTTTCGTAACTATTTCAGTCCAGTCTCCTAACACCGTCTATTTTACCGTTAAGTTTTTAATGAACTTTTTAATTAATGCTGCTAGGAAGATATTAATTGGGGTGGGGTAATGGGTCGCCGGACATTAAGAGGGTGGGGTTGTGATCCCGGAGAAGATGACCGGAAACTTATGCCGGAAATGAGAGCAGGGATGGAGTTGGGTGGGGTAGCATGGGGTTGTGTTTTAACAAGTGGGTCCTAGAATACAATCTTTTAAATTTCCATGGTTTTTTATTTAATTAACACAAGGGTAATTTAGGTATTTCTTTAAAAACTTAATGGTAAAACAGACGGTGATAGAAGACTAGACTGAAATGGTTACGAAAATAAAACTACAGGGACTGAAATCGCAATTTTTAAACTAATGGACTGAAATAGTGATTTTTAACAAACCACAGGGACGAAAACAGCAATTAACTCATTTAGATATCTTTTTGTTTTTTATTAATAAGGGCATTATGGTCAATTCACGTGTACTTAACAAAATAAATGGATGGGGTTAACGGAGGTGGACTGGAATGGTTACGAAAGTGAAACCACAGGGACTGAAATCGCAATTTTTAAACTAATGGACTGAAATAGTGATTTTTGACAAACCATAGGGACGAAAACAGTAATTAACTCAAAGGAAATTATAAAAACGTAACTTGCAAGTACTTTCCAAAATGACCAAAATCATTATTGATGAAATAAAACTTTAGTTAGTCATTTAGACAAACAATAATTGCAATTAGTAAATGGTTGGTGAACTGCTTCGACATTAATTAACCAACTTGTAAGCTTAGCAACAAACCTTAGCTAACCACTCCATTTTCTTTTGATGGTGCGTCTACTAAATTGTCTGATTCTGTATCTTTCATGATGCCTGATGATGTATAGTTATAATTTTACATACGATCTAAAAACAATGGCTAAGTGGCTAATCTAAGAAAGTGTAAGGAGATTAGATAGCAATTTATAATGGTTTTGAATACGGATAACCGGAAAATTGTGTCAAATATAAGACACTTTATTTATTGTAGTATTTTCACCTAAACCTTTATATAATAATGTACGTATGGCTAATTCATTCATATATAAAAAGCTAAAGGGAAAGTGTATTGGTTCCAGATAGAGGTGTTCAAAATAACCGGTTAATTAACCGTAACCGGTTATTAACCGAAACCGTAACCGGTTAATAACCGATTTAGGAATAACCGGTTAGTGGTTATTTTTAACCGTAGGTTAGTAACCGGTTACAAGTTTTTAGTATAATAACTGGTTATTAACCGGTTTTTTTAAACCGGTTTTTTAACCGATAGACCGGTTAACCGAAAAAATAACCGAAAAATTCAAAAAAAAGGCAAAAAAAACCGGTTTTTAACCGAAAATAACCGGTTAATTAACCGGACCGGTTAAAGTAATTAACCGGACCAGTTAATAAAATAACCGGTTAAAGTAATAACCGGTTAAAGCATTAACCGGTTAAAGTCAAAAAGTCAAATTAACCGGTATAACCGGTTAACCGGTCCGGTTATTAAAATTAACCGGTTTGTGCACCTCTAGTTCCAGATAGACTAAATAAGAATAATAAGTTATTTCAACTAATGTCATATGGTATAGGTTTATTCTGTCACATCAGTGTTAGGGCTGTAAACGAATCGAACAACACCTTGTTTGTGTTCGTTTGTTAAGAAAATGAACGTGTTCGTATTCGTTTGTGTTTGTTTGTTAATTTAGGTAACGAACGAAAATGAGCATTGATAAACGCAAATTAATGTTCATGAACACTAATGGAAAACAAACGAACAAAAACAAGCGTTCATAAATAAAATATATAATACACTGACACCTATTAAATATTTTATTTGTTCGAATATTGAAGTATTTAACTAAACGAACGAAATTCCTTGTTCGTGTTCGTTTGTTTAATAAACGAACGAACACAAACGATATTTCTGCCGAACAGTTCACGAACTGTTCGCCGAACATTTGATTCATTTGCAACCCTAAGTGTTACGTCTGCATCACATTGACAATGGGGTTTTATAGTTTTCCACCCTTAAGACTATGTGTTGTCATCACGTGTTGGGGTGTTGTTCCGGACCACGTCAGACGAACACCACCCATCATACCGCTACACACTAGGGTGGTTAACGGCACGGGGGAAGGATAGGAGGGTGCAGGGCCGACTCTTGGGCCGGCCAACCCGTGTCGTCACCCGAGGCCTAAATTTTCAAAGGGCCCGAAAGATTTTTATAAGCTTTTATATATATATATATAATAAATTAAATATTTAATATATTCATCTATCTATCATTTTTAAAAAGTGTTGGTGGTGAAGTGGAAAAACCATCACAAGATAATGTAAAGGTCTCAAGTTCAATCCTGGCTTCAGTACCAAGATTTATTTTTTTTTTAATTCATTTCTTTTTAACCACAATTTTGGTCCCAACTTTTTTTGTCGCCCGAGACCTAATTTTTTTTAAGAATTCTCGGGGACGGCTCTGAGAGGGCGGATCACGGCGTGAGTGAGGATGTTTGAAAGTGGTGGGCCCTCTTTGACAAATCTAGGCCCTTGGATGAGTCTAACAAAAGCAAAATACGATAATTAACGTGGGCATAAAATTAATCAGACTTGAGCTTGGAAGCATGGAAGATGATCGAAAGTTGCAGGTCATTGTTGTATCTGGTATTTGCAACGAAGAAGAAGATATATGGTTCAAGTATATTTTATAATCTATATCTATACTATATAATAAAAGAAACAATTTTCGGGACACTTGTCATCATATTAGACCATGTTTTATAGATAAGTGTTATTTTAGTTTAATCTTTTCTAATTATTATAGACAATCCTCCTACTAAATATTATTTAGTTTAATTTCTTATGGATAATTATTATTTAGTTTAATCTCATTCTCATTTATAATATTATTTATTTAACTAATAGAGTAAATTACGATTTTGGCCCCTGTGGTTATATCACATTTACTCTTTTAGCCCAAAAAGAATTTTTAACATCTGAGCCCCCAACGTCTTTTTTTTCTAATCTTTTTGGCCCCTAACGTCTTTTTTCTAACCCTTTTGGCCCCTAACATTTAATGGATGGGGTTAGTGTTAGGGGCCAAAAGGGTTAGAAAAAAAAAAACGTTGGGGGCTCAGATGTTAAAAAATTCCTTTTTGGGCTAAAAGTGATATAACCACAGGGGCCAAAATCGTAATTTACTCTAGCTAATATTTTTATCATTTATACATTTAAGGAGTTTTAAATATTGAGTTAAATTTATTGAGACTTCGTTAACAAATTTTGCTACAACATAATAATCTATTTATATCAATCTAAATTTTTATCTATACTATACTATATAATAAAACATTAATGTGTGACACATGTCGTTAATTATAGGTATTTATTTTATGATTTTCTCGCCTCACTTCCAAACTTATCTTATATTAATTAAATAAATAAATGAATAATGAGCTAATATTAAATTTTATCCTACTTTAAATTTCGAATACCATTCTTATATTTTTCTAATAAAATATTATCCGAAATTGTAAATTGTTAATTTAAAACATTTTAAATAAAACAAATTATTTTTCACGAAAACCAAACTTTGTATTAATATATTAAATATTTTTATTTTCACTATACAAAATTACATTTACTAACTTTTTTATTATTTGGTGTATAAAATTTCATTTATTTAACTCGTGTAATAAATGAGGTTTTTTAAAGATGTATTATTTTATTACTTGGTAAACAATATTACATTAATTCAACCTGTGTAATACAAGTGGTTTTAAAGATATATTTTTTATTTGGTATATAAAATTATATTAATTCAACCCGTACAATATGGTTTTTATATATAACTTTTTATTATTTAATATATAAAATTATATTTATTCAACCCATGCAATAAAGGAAGTTTTTAAAGATATAATGTTTTATTATTTAGTATATAAATTTATTTACTTAACCCGTGTAATACACGGGGTTATAACATAGTTTATAATAATAAATACAAGTAAGTAAAAGGCTAAACAAAAGTCTTGACAACATATTAGTTAATTAATTTCTCGAGTGAATCGCAAGTTTTATCCTTTATCTTTATACCTAATTTCAGGCGCTATCTTTTGTCTTTAAAATTGATGAGTTTTGTACTTTATGTTTTCAAATGCTACATGGTGTGTCCTTTAGATCTAACTCAGTTAAAGTTTTCTGTTAATTCATATCATACAAGGGTAGTTTAGTCTTTTACCAATTTATTTAAAAAAATATTTAAAAATTAAAACAAAATTAATTAAACAAAATTAATATAATATTATGTTATATATTTATGTGTATATAGAAAGAAAAAAACCCTTGTCTGCCTCTCCCTCTAGCGTTCTCTCTTCCCTTCCCCCCTAACCGCCACCATTTTCCACCAACAAACACAAATAGCCACCCTCCGCCACTTTCCAAGATCATCATCACACCGCGATTGTGTTGGGATTGAACCCTACCAGAGGAACAGATAATTAAAGCCAAAACTGGATCAGAGCAGTGGATCCAGAATAAGTAGATGTTACATACAAGTCTCTCCCCTTGAAAGTGAATTCAACATCTGCTGACCTCCTATCTACTGATCGTGCAATCTGCTGATCTACAAACTGCTGATCAAGTAAAGACCTGATGAAAGACTAAAGCTCTGCTGCTCAATCTACTGCCTTGTTTCAAGCACTGCTGATCCGGACAAGTACTGCTGGGTTCACAGCAGTGGAAGGATGCAACAGTTGTTTTCTCTGTCTTTATGACATGTAATGTAATAAGCAGTAGTTAGTATAGCAGTGTTTGTATAGATCAGAGGTTAGAGTTTGTTAGGAGGTGAGATGTCACTTTCATGGTGACGTCAGCTTAGATGCTCTGTGGTTTGCTAGTGCCTATAAATAGAACAGTGCTCTGTACTGTTCTATTAGCTCCTTGCAAAAACGTCTTCTCTGCACGAACAAACACTGAGCTCTGGCTGAGGGGGAGTTTGTATCAAGCATTGCTTTGTAATCGTTGTTGAAACTAAATTCAATCTTTCGGTTCATAGTGAAAAGTGTTTTGATTAAAGTAATACTCTCGTTTGATTGTATGCAAAGTTTGTTTCCATCTTAATTCCGCTGCACAATTCATTCATTTCCATCTTATTTTCAAACGTAAAATACAATCAAAACCAAACTCAGATCCAACAATTGGTATCAGAGCTTGGACAGTCAAATTTGATTTAACAATCATTTTGACATAAATAGTTCAGCTCAAAATCGTTGATATCGATAGTTTGTTCGTTTTTGTTGAAAAACAGAGCAAGGTTTAATCACCATTAAAGTTGATTAATCAGTGTCTGTAAAACAACCAGGATGACGTCACAATCTCAAGATGATAAGAATAACATTGGCTCACTTTTTAAACCACCTATGCTTAAAAGAAATGAATACAACATCTGGGAGCGAAGGATGGGTCACATCCTTGCTCAACAGAACACTGGATCTTGGAGGTCTGTTGTTTTTGGTCCCCATGTTCCTATGGTGCCAAGTGCTGAGGATCCAAAGAAGTTCGTACCAAAACCTTATGAAAACTTTACTGAAACTGATTTTCAAAAGTTCGAACTCGATGCCAAAGCATTTAGCATCATAGCATCTGCATTACCAAATGAGATCTATGCTGGACTGTTACATTGTAATAGTGCCAAGGATCTATGGGATGCATTGAAGGAACAGTTTGGGGGAACCGAAGAAGTTATTGAAAACAATAGAGAAATTCTGAATCAGCAGTATGAAACCTTCTGTCACATTAAGGGTGAATCATTGACCCAACAATTTGAACGTTTCAGTTGTCTCATCAGTGAGCTAAGACTTGTTAAGGTTGAATTTCCAAAATCAACACAAAATAGCAGGTTTCTTAGATCGCTACCTGATAAATGGGACACAATTGCATTTGTGACTAGAAACTCTGTTGAGTTCAAAGATCTGACCCTGACCCAACTTCATGGTAGACTTCTGACTTATGAAAGGGAGTTGAACCAGAAAAAGAAGTTGCAAGAGTCTGGAAAAGCCACTGATGATTAATCATTCGGTAGCACAACTCTTCTTGGTCAGGAAGAATCTGGTAGCAGTAGTAAGGAACAGGGTTATGATCATTTCATTGATATAACAGCTGGTGCTAACTTTACCAACCCTGATCCTCACTCTGCAAATTATGCTTTTACTGCAAACACTGAAAACCAGATGTCAGATAATTTGTGCTTTGAACTCAATGATTTGCAACATTTTGATCCCACTGACTTAGAGGAGATGGACATTTTGCATCAGTTGGCTTTGCTTAGTGTGAGAACAAGCAAATTCTACAAAAGAACATGGAGAAAGTTCCCAGGGTTACATGGGAATCTAAGGGTTGGGTTGGATAAATCGAAAATCAAGTGTTACAAGTGCAATAGGCTAGGTCATTTCGCTAGGGAATGCAGGAGTCAAACTACTGGTCCTATAATCACTCATCCTAGCTCAAACCCTAGACCTCAAAATCAAAGCACTGTGCACTATACCCAATATACCCCTGCAGCTCATGTTAACACTGCTCATTATGTTGCTGCCCCTGTGCCTGTGCATTATGTCCAAACCACTGTTCCACGGATTCAATATGTTCAAACCCCTGTCCCCCAAGCACAAGTGCAACCTGTTGCACCTCAAACAGCTGCTCCAGCAGTGGTACAACCAGATCAGCAAAGCTTTTTCACTCAAGGCTTTGTTGACTGGAGCAGCATGCCTGATGAGCTTAGTGATGAAATTTTTGCACTCTATGCTTCTAATGAACCTTCTAATGATGAATTTTGTTTGATGGCATTAGAGTCAATACCAGAGGGCATTGAAACTGAAGGTGAACAGCTAAGTGATGAAACAGTGGATGAGGTGACTGAAGCAGTTGTTAATGCAGTTGCTGGTGAATTGCTGCTGGGAGAAAATCCAGAAACCCTGATTGAACCACTGACAGACCCATGGTCCAAAGAGGACAAAGAAGAAGAGGAAGAAAAGAGAGCAGGTGAGAAGGAAGTAAGAGCTGATGATGAAGAAAATCATCAATGTGATTGTGCAATGATTGCTGCTGCCAGGGTATCTCCTCAAGTTCTTGAAACACTGTGTTCTGACAATTGCATTATTGCTTTTGCTAACATAAAATCTTAACTGATGAAGTCAAATTTGAAAGTTCTTTAAAAGAACTTAAAAACAAATTGACTAAAAAAGAGAAAGAGATCAGCAGTCTTAAAGAAGAGCAAAGCATAACCAAAACTCAACTCCAAACTATGGTAGAAAAATACCATGTTTGCAAAAAGGAGTTGGAGTCCACCCAGATCACCTGTGAAAAATGGGTGGAATCATGCAAAGGGTATGAGGTTATGATTGAAAAACATATTAAAAGCAACGTAAAATTTGGTGTTGGTTATAGAAAACATGATGATGAAAACACTGCTTTTGAAAAATCTGTTCAAACCACTGATGTAACCACTGAGTTCATCCCCACAAACAAGAATGGCCAAGAAGTGAAAATCACTGATAAACTTGGTAACAAAATCACACTTGACAGACCAATGGGATCCTCTACTTTTGAGGAGCTTGAAAATTATCAGTTTAAACCAAAATGGTCTGATGAGTGTGATATTCTTGAAAATTTCAAGCCCATGGACTTTACATCAACTGATGGTGTCAAAGCTCCAAAAGCTAAGGTCATTCCTCTCAAGGACATCCCAACAGAGGTTAAAACCTCTGCTGCAAAGGAGTCCGAAAAGAGAAAGAAGAAAGAAAAGATCAATAACCTGTTTTGAGAATTCTGTGAGAAAAGGAATCATCTAACAAAAGACTGTTTCCATTTAAAAGCTTATGATTTGAACAAAACAAGTGCCATTGTTCTAGCTGAAAGCTGCATTGTTTGTGGTAAAACAAACTACAAAACTCAAGCATGTGTGTATCTCAAAAACTTTGATGTGAAAAAGAATGAGTACATTGCTAAAACATCCTTGAGTCCATCAACATCATCTGTCAAATTCACCAAGAACCAACCACTGTTTGTGCCAGTTCAAACAGCTGTTACAAAACAGCTGAACCAAACATCTGTCAAAAGAGATGTTCAGGTTACTGATGCACCCCCTGCCAATCAGTTCAGAAAAGGCAAGGAAAAACAGTCTTACCAAAGGATTCCACACGTTTATGAGGCCTACAAAAGGCCCTCTAAACCAAAAGTGAACAGGCATCCTTTTGGGTACCAACAGGTGATTGGTCAAGACCCCCAACAGTGGTTAGCAAGAAACAGTACTAAAACTGTCCAAACCCCTGACCTAACCACTGTCCATCAATATGCATCCATCCCAGACACTGTTGAGACCCCATCCAAAGCCTTATTGGCTTTGGAAACCCTAATGAACTAATCCTTTTACTTCATGTGCAGGGAGCTTCTGCTTGTTTAGATAGCCTTTGGTATGTTGATAGTGGAGGCTCCAGGCACATGACTGGATGTAAAGCCCTACTCAAAGATTTCAAAATTCATGGAGGGGGTGATATATCCTTTGGGAATAACAGTAAAGGAAAGGTTCTGGGGTCTGGCACAGTACAGTCTGGAAATGTAAAATTTGAAAATGTCAATCTAATAGACAATCTGAAATTCAACCTCCTGAGTGTTTCACAAATGAGTGACAAGGGGTATGGGTCATTCTTCACAAAGGAGTGTTGTAGGATTGTTGGACCAGAAATGGTCAAAAAGATTGAAGCAATAATAAAAACTGGTCAAACAAAACTTGTTGCTCAAAGAAGTGGCAATGTTTATGTTGTTGATATGTCAAAAGAGTGTCCCAGAGCTGATGCCTGTCTGTTCTCAGCTGCCTCTAACAAAGAGACAGAACTTTGGCACAGAAGACTGGGGCACACAAATCTTAAGACAATCACTGAAATTTCAAAAAATGGTTTGGTAAGAGGCCTACCACAAAAATTGTTTTCATGTCCTGAACATTACATTTCCTGTTTAAAAGGAAAACAGCATAAAAGTTCTCATAAGTCCATTGAAGAGTCCAAAACAACCCAGTGTTTGCAAATGCTACACATGGATTTGTTTGGCCCAGTTCAAGTCACGAGTCTCAAAAAGAAAAGACATTGTTTGGTTATTGTTGATGACTTTTCTAGGTTTACATGGACTTTCTTTTTACACTCAAAAGATGAGACTGCAGGCATTTTGCAAGACTTTGTGACACAGGTTGAAAAGCAATTTGACCTTCCAGTGAAAAGCTTCAGGAGTGACAATGGCACAGAATTTAAAAATAAGGAGT
The DNA here is from genome assembly GCA_030545235.1 of Helianthus tuberosus. Classification (NCBI taxonomy): domain Eukaryota; kingdom Viridiplantae; phylum Streptophyta; class Magnoliopsida; order Asterales; family Asteraceae; genus Helianthus; species Helianthus tuberosus. The sequence goes on along the minus strand of JARYGA010003845.1, from coordinate 6,428 downwards.
TGGACTGTGTGAAGAAAGGGATTGTACGGCAGTACAGCATCCCTAGAACACCAGAGCAAAATGGGGTAGTTGAAAGAAAGAACAGAACTTTGATTGAGGCTGCCAGAACCATGCTTGCTGACTCAGGTTTGCCATTAACTTTCTGGGCAGAGGCAGTAAACACTGCTTGCTATGTCCAGAACAGAGTTTTAATAAATCCCAGGCACAAAAAGACTGCTTATGAAATTCTGTATAAAATCAAACCACTGATCTCATACTTCAAGGTGTTTGGCTGCCCATGCTTTATTTTGAACTTAAAAGATTCCATTTCAAAATTTGCAGCCAAAATTGATTGTGGTTATCATCTGGGGTACTCAACCACTGCCAAGGCCTACAAAGTGTTTAATACACGGACCAAGGCAGTGGAGGAGACTTTGAATGTAAAGTTCAATGAACTTTCATCAATGAAAATTCCAGCAAATCCTGCAGATCTGTTTGATCTTGAAAAATTCACTTTTAAAAATACTGTTGTCAAGACTAACAGTGCAGGTCCATCAGAGGATTCAACACCAGACCATGGGTATGAAATCATCATCCCTCAAAGGTTTGCCAAAATGGGAAGAGCATCAGATGTTCAAAACAGTTGTCAAAGCTCAACCACTGCTACCTCAACAGTTGTTGACCAAAGTAGCCCATCAACCACTGCTTCCACATCCTCAAACACTGCTGACAAAAGTCCCCAAATAGTGGATAAAAGTCAGCATGTGTCCACTTCATTACCTCCCATTCCACCACCTTTTGAAGCCACTGCTGGATCATCAAAGTCTCCAGCAGTGGTTAGCTCAGATGACACACATTTGCAGCCTTCACCAACAAATGCCATCATTCCATACCAAGGAGATTTAATCTACTTGAGATCTCATCCACCTGATCAAATCATTGGCAACATCAATGAAGGGGTGCTCACAAGAAGCCAAACCCAAAACATTTGTCTTTTTGCTGGTTTTCTATCACTCCATCAGCCAGTCAAGTACCAAGAGGCACTGAAAGACAACAGCTGGGTAGAAGCCATGCAAGAGGAGCTCCAACAGTTTAAAAGACAACAAGTATGGGAGCTTGTACCACTGCCAGAAGAGGTTAGTCCCATTGGCACAAAGTGGGTCTTCAAAAACAAAACTGATGAAAGGGGTATTGTTGTCAAGAATAAAGCCAGGCTTGTGGTTCAAGGTTACAGACAGGAAGAGGGGATTGATTATGATGAAACATTCGCCCCTGTTGCAAGATTGGAAGCCATCAGACTGTTCCTGGCCTTTGCTGTCAACCACAACATGAAGGTGTTTCAAATGGATATCAAAAGTGCTTTCCTCTATGGTACAATACAAGAAGAGGTGTATGTCTGTCAACCTCCAGGTTTTGAGGATCCATTTTATCCAGATCATGTCTACAGGCTGAACAAAGCCCTGTATGGCCTGAAACAAGCACCAAGGGCCTGGTATGAAACTCTTTCCACCTTTCTACTCTCAAATGGTTTCAAAAGAGGTACCATTGATAAAACACTGTTTCTAAAATGGAGAGGAAAGGATTTAATGATTGTCTAAATTTATGTGGATGACATTATTTTTGGAAGCACATGCAACAAAATGTGTGAAGAGTTCAGGGAACTCATGACAGCTGAGTTTGAAATGAGTGCAATGGGTGAGCTGCAATGCTTTCTTGGTCTCCAAGTTCAGCAAATGCAAAATGGTACTTTCATTCATCAAAGCAAATATACAAAAGAACTTTTAAACAAATTTGATATGAATGATTGTAAACCATGCAGCACACCCATGGCAACAAATAAGCTTGTCATGTCTGATGAAAAGGATGAGCTGGTTGACCAAACTCTATATAGAAGCATGATTGGGTCTTTATTGTACCTAACTGCATCTAGGCCAGACATCATGTTTGCAACATGTGTTTGTGCAAGAAGTCAATCAGCCCCTAGAAAATCCAACCTTATTGCTGTAAAAAGGATATTCAGATACATAAAAAGTGCTCCCACACTTGGTATCTGGTATCCAGCTAATGGGAATATCAAGCTTTCAGGATTTTCAGACAGTGACTTTGCTGGATGTAACACCACAAGGAAGTCCACATCAGGAGGGTGCCAGTTTCTAGGTGATTGCTTAGTTTCATCGCAAAGCAAAAAGCAAGCAGCTGTTTCCACATCCACTGCTGAAGCTGAATATATTGCTGCTGCAAGCTGTACATCCCAACTCCTGTGGCTTCAAAATCAGCTGCTGGATTTTGGTATCACTGCCTTAAAGAATCCACTCATGTTGGATAGCCAGGTAGCAGAAAATATCATCAAAAATCCAGTTTCCCATTCAACCACCAAACACATCGACATCAGACATCACTTTGTGAGGGATTGCTATGAAAAAGGTTTGATTTCTCTGCATCATGTTCCAACTAAAGACCAGCTGGCAGATGTGCTCACAAAGCATTAGATACTGCCACCTTTGAAAGCTTGGTCTCTAGGATTGGCATGCTAAACATGGAATAACAAGCAAAATCTTGTTTTTCTGTGAATAAAAGCATTAAAATGTTTTCAGAAAATCAAAAATCCATCCTTAAAAATAGCTAAAAATGAAATTTTCATTAAAATCCTTAAAAGTCTGCCATAACCACTGATTGTTCAAAAGTCTGCTCTACTTCAAAGTCTGTCCACTGCTGAAAGCCATCCTCTGTTCACTTATTTCATTGATAAACTCTGTTGTTCAAAAGCAGTGTCTTATCCACTGATATGTTATCCACTGATAGTGAAAATCATCCACTGCTTTCATTATACCGTTGTAACCACTGCCTTCATCAGTAACTTTCATAAAAGTACTGTCCTTCATTTCTTCAGAGTTTGGCATGTGGGCAGTACATAGTGGTCAGTACTTTTGTAACCGCTGCCACGTCAGCCTTCACTTTTTCCTCTATAAAATCCCCACTTCACACCAAAAACAGGGTTTTACTGTCGAATTGAATTCTCAAAAATTCTTTTCTCAAAACAGTTTTTCTTCACATTCCTTCACAAATTTCTTCGATCATCATCTCCAAAATGACAAAATCGAAGCCATCTGCAAAACCCACTTCCAAATCATCGTCGAAAGTGGCCTCTCAAAAGGTCAATACCACTGAAATCCCACACAAACCATCTCACAATCTTCTGGGTCTTCTCACAAAACCCGGCACCACAGATGCTTTCGACTCCATCATCGCCAAAATGGCTAAATCAAAGTACAAAACTTTGTTAACAGCCGATGCACCAATTTACTTAGCAACCCAACGAGAGTTTTGGAAAAACGCAACCCTTGACAAACAAGGTGAAACTGTGGTAGCCATTAACTCCTCTTTAAAGGGTAAACCTGTTCAAATCACGCCACAATCTATATCAGAAGTCTTTAAACTCGAGGATCAGCAAGGTAAAACTTCTTTCCCTAAAAACGAGTTAAAAATTGACTTCATTGAGAGAGGGTATGCAGACACAATGATGAAGAAAGCTACCTTACAAAAAGGTTTCTTTCCTTCTGCAACAAGGTTTTTATTCCATACCCTCCTAATGTGTGTTTCAAACAAAACCACTTCTTTTAATGAAATACCATTAAAGATTCAAAATCTGGGATATGCTATTCTTCAAGATGAAAATTTTAATTTTTCTCGTGAAATCTTTAATGATTTGGTTAACAATGTTGAAACAAAATCATTCTTACTGTTTCCAAGGTTTTTAAGTTACTATTTTGAGAAGAAATTCAGTAAGGATGATATTGCTGCAATAAACCAAGGTGAATATTTTCAAATGCACAGCTTAACTGCTGAAACTTTTACAAGAATGTTAACACCTTGCAAAACACAAGCAGAGGTGCCTGAGCAGAATTTAGCAGCTACCACTGCTCCTCAGGTATCTGCTGCTGAGCCCACTGCTCAAGGTGATCAAAGTAGCACAACAACTGCTTTGAAACCCACACCTAAAATCACCAAAAAGCCAACAAAAAGAAAAACTCAAAAACCCCCCAAACCCATCAAAAAGGCAACTCTGGAGGATGAGATACCCGAGCTACTACCAGTGACAGCACAAAAGTCACAAGAAACCACTGCTGCTACTTCCTCACAGCAGTTGGTACAAATATCTCAACCCATAGCCGAAACCCCTCCTGCTTCTTCACAAAAATAACAGGTTGTACAAATCGGTACACCACATCATGATGCTCTGGAAGCACTTGTTTCCATCATCCACAACCCACTTCCCGGGGCAAATCCTCTTTCTACACCAACCATCACATCCACAATTCCCACACCAACCAAACTTCTGTTGGATGCAATTGATTTGAACCAGGCACTAACCAGTCCTTCTCAATCACCTATCAATGAGAATATCCCTCAACACATGACTGGGTCTGATGTATCAATCCTTGCTAACCCACCAACACAACCTGAGGAGGTTACACCCCTTGAGTTACAAGTAACTCTTGGTGGTAATCCATGTGAAGCAGCCACTACAACTGTTGAACCCACTGGTTTACAGTTGGACAGTGGTTACATTAATAAGACTTCCTTAGAGGCAATTCCTTACATAGCACCTCTGCCAACCACCAGTGGATTAATTTTTACCACTGGCAACATCAAAAGGTTGTCAAGTGTTGAAGGAAGAAGACCCAGTACCAAGAAAAAGGGGCATCAGTGGTTAATGTTTGGAGTACACTCCCTACTTCAACCACTGATAAAACCACTGCTAGTGAGAAATCAGATGATCCCATTAAATTGGGTGATGATTTAAAATATCAGGATTTGACGGAACGAGTTGACAAATTGGATACATCTGTTGCAGATATTAAAGACATGCTACAACAGGTGTTGAAAATACAAAAGATGCAATCCACTGTTGTTCCACCTCAAGCACCTGCTCCACCACAAGCATTTGCTACAAATGAGCTCTGGAATTTCTTCCAACCTTTTCTCCAACAACAAAAAGAAATGGCTGATCAGCAACATGAACTACATGTCCAAAAGCTGAGAAACATAATGGAGTCTAGGTTCAAGAACACTCAAGCAGATATTAAGGCAATCAAGGCCCATTTATTGGAAACCACTGGCACTGCTCCTCCAACGGTACTTTTTATTGATCAACTTCTAGAAAATAATGTCAAAAAGGGGGAGAAAATTCAGGAGTGGAAGAAGAAGGGAATAGATGATGGTCTTTACATTGAACCAGAAAGGGATGCTATGACCAGAAAAATTCCTGTGCCAGATGGTAGTAAAAATGTTGATGCTACTCAAGAAGCACTTGATGAAGGGGTAGCAAGTGTAAAAAGGGATAGAATGGCAAAGGATATTTCAAGGTGGAATGAGGAGAAAAGAGCTTTCATGGAGCTGTATGCGCAGGGTTGTTCAGGGTCAAAGGATACTAAAAATCCTAAGACAAAAAGGAAACCTAAGTCCATCTCATCTAGAATTCCAAAGCATATTCCAAAACCACCATCCAAAAGCCATCAGCATCAAACCTCCACCCAAACAGCTGTTGTAACTCCTGCTGTATCAACTACTGCTGGTACTTCAGAGGTTTCAACATCTGTTATTACTTCAACACACACCACTTCAACACACACCATAACCACTGCCTTACCACCTCCACAATCACCACCAAAAACAACTTCACCACCACTTTCTCCTGCCAAAAAGCAGAAGACAACAGATGTTACAACATTTGCTGTAATGACAACAGTGGTTGAAACACCAATTGTTTCAACAGCTGTTAGTCAATCACAAACCACTGCCACTTAATCTACCACCACTGTTCCACCCAAAACATCATCAGTCCCTCCTCAAACAAAAAGGAGAAGGCTAATTCTAAAAGATGATGACACATCTCCACCACCTACATCTTCAAAATCTCTGTCACTTGTCACAATTCTAAAACCCATGCCTCTCTCTTCAGCTTAAATTCTAAAGCCATTACCTCCTGCTGGTGTCTCATTTCCTCTGGAACTCATTGCAGTTAGGGAAGAAATCAAATCCTTTTACTATGAGGATGACCCAGCTAAAAGGAGTTTGCCATCAGTTGAAGGATATCCCAGGCCTAACAATATTGAAGAATATTTGAAACTCAAGGCCAAGCAAGCAGAGGATATCGCAATCAGAAACAGAGAAGGGAAATCTGATAGAGAATTCCAGCAAAACTATCAGTTTCTACTCACACAGGTCAGAGCTATGGAGCAATTTGCCAAAAATGTATGTCAGCAAATCTCAGAAAGGGCAGATGAGTCCTTGAGAAAAGACTTTATTGAGAACATCATGACCTACAAGAAATACAAGGGGGAGAAACACATGTACAAAAACTGGACCATTCCTGAGCTTGAAAAGGAGGCAGCCAGGATTCAAGAAATGATAAAAAATAAGGTCAAGCAGACTCCTCCTGAAAAATT
>JARYGA010003844.1:0-36823 GCA_030545235.1 Helianthus tuberosus | reverse complement strand
GAAATGCGCATGCCCACCTCTGAGGCAGAACTTAAAGAGATAATTGCTACAGCTATAGCACAGCACGAGGCCCTACGCTCCGAACCAATCAAAGGTACCTCAGAAAATAACGGTTGTTCCAACTGGCACTTCCTCAACTACAAGCCTCCGAAGTTCGACGGCACTGGGGGTGCCATAACTTTTGTAAAATGGATTGAAAGTATGGAATCCACCTTTCGAATGAGTGGCTGTACGCCAGAACAACAGGTCCCATACGTTTCTGAGTTGTTTCAAGATGGAGCTCGATTATGGTGGAATCTTCAGGTTCGAATAATGGGCCTAACTACAGCATACGCGTTAACTTGGGATGAGTTGAAAGGAATGATGCATAAGAAGTATTGCCCCCACACGGAAACCCAGAAGTGGGAAGATGAATTTCGGAGCCTAATGATGGAAGGTCCGAAGGTGTTGGAGTACGTGCAACGACTCCATGATCTGTCACAAATTGTTCCATACCTGGTAAAACCAGAACTGAAGAAATTGGAACAATTCATTTGGGAACTGGCGCCTCAAGTCTTGAGCTTGATGACAGCATCTACGCCACCAACAACCATTGTTGCAAGTAAGATGGGTTTGGCACTCGTTACGGAAGCAAATAGACTAGAAAAACTTGCAAACCCTGACAAGAAAACTCAGGTAGAGTCGTCTGGAAAGAACAAAAGGAAGCTTACCGAAGATACCCAAATGAGCAACGATGAACAAAGATCTATTCGAGGTTGCTTTGACTGCGGGGACAAAGGGCATTTCAAGAAAGATTGCCCTAACAAACAGGCCAGTGATAAGATTTACTTAGAAACCAAACCAAGGTGTGCTGAGTGCAAGTGTCACCGTGATGGTGGATGTCAGAAGCCTTGGTACGGGAGGAAAGGACACAACAAGGAAGGTTGTGGGATGAAGAGTTCCATACAAGGAGAAAACAGTAACAACGCTCTAGGTGGAAATGGGAAAGGAAATGGCCGAATGATAGGATGCTACCATTGTAAGGAAGTTGGACATTTTAAGAGGGAATGCCTGAAGTTGAAACAAGACCGTGAGAGAAAATCCAACATCAGAGCTTGTGAGGCATGCCAGGATCCAGGTGTGATTTCTGGTACGTTCTCTAACAACCAAAACTTTTGCACCTATTTTGTTTGATGCTGGTGCCAGTTATGGCTTCGTGTCATTAGAATTTAAGAATATACCTGGTTTAACCGCTAGTAAGTTAGATATCCCCTACTCGATCGAATTAGATAATGGAAAGTTAGTTGAAGCCAACGAAGTAATCAGAGGCTGTGTGATAGAACTGGGAGAACGTGAGTTTACTTTGGATCTACTACCAGTCGAATTGGGAAGCTTCGACGTGGTGGTAGGAATGGATTGGTTATCCGGAAACAAGGCTGAGATAGTATGTCACGAGAAAGCTGTTCGTATTCCAACTGATGATGGTGAGACAATTGTGGTTCACGGAGAGAAGCGTGACACACCGCTAGGATTTATCAGCTGCTTGAAAGCAAGGAAGTGTTTACAGAAAAGATGTGTTGCTTTTCTAGCACACATCGTGGATAAAAAGGCTGCTGAGCCAAGAATCGAAGACATCCCTGTCGTAAGGGAGTATCCAGAAGTCTTCCCAGAAGACTTGCCTGGATTACCGCCTCTAAGGCAAGTAGAGTTTCACGACGATTCAATTCCAGGCACCGCACCCGTAGTCAATGCATCATAGCGACTTACATTTTCGGGGGTGCAAGGATTGACAGAGAAGTGTTGGTAACGGATGGAGAAGGAAGATAACAGACCAAAAATTCCTTTTTGGGGTAATCCCATTGTTACCCATCAAAAAGGAGGATGATGATTTTCAAATAAACATCAACTACAGAGAATTGAACAAGCTGGCGATCAAGAACAGGTATCCTCTGCCAAGAATCGACGATCTGTTTGATCAACTGCAAGGCTCGAACTATTATTCAAAGATCGATCTTCGATCTGGATACCATCAATTAAGGATACAGGGGGAAAGTATCCCGAAAACAGCCTTCCGAACTCGTTATGGACACTACGAGTTCCTCGTTATGCCATTTGGTTTGACAAACGCACCTGCGGTATTCATGGATCTAATGAATAGAGTTTGCAAGCCATACTTGGACTAGTTCGTGATTGTGTTTATCGACGACATCTTGATTTATTCAAGGACAAAGGCTGAACACGAACAGCATCTAAGAACTATTCTGGAGCTGCTAAAGAAGGAACAGTTGCATGCCGAGTTCTCTAAGTGCGAGTTTTGGCTACGCGAAGTCCAGTTTCTTGGACATGTGGTTAATGGAAATGGGATTCATGTTGATCCCACAAAGATCAAGGCAATCAAGAATTGGGAAACGCCTACAACGCCAACCGAGATTCGACAATTCTTGGGTTTGGCTGGCTACTATCGAAGGTTCATCGAGGATTTCTCGAAAATCGCTCAACCTTTGACGCTCCTCACGCAGAAGGACAAGACGTTTGATTGGGGAATCAAACAGGATGAAGCGTTTCAGATATTGAAGGATAAGCTTTGTAACGCGCCAATCTTAGCTCTACCAGAAGGCACTGATGACTTTGTGGTATACTGCGACGCATCGCGTCAAGGATTGGGTTGTGTGTTGATGCAACGCCAAAAGGTCATTGCTTACGCATCACGCCAACTGAAAGTGCACGAAAAGAATTATACCACACACGATTTAGAGCTTGGCGCAGTAGTTTTTGCACTAAAGATCTGGAGACACTACCTGTATGGTACGAAGTGCACAATCTTCACAGATCACAAAAGCCTACAGCATATATTCAACCAGAAGGAGTTGAATATGAGGCAAAAACGATGGGTTGAGTTGCTAAACGACTACGACTGCGAGATAAAATATCATCCAGGGAAGGCGAATGTAGTCGCCGATGCCCTAAGTCGTAAAGAAAGAATCAAGCCCATAAGGGTTAGAGCTTTGGAAATGATCATACGAACCGATCTTTCCTTGCGCATTCGTGCTGCACAAAAGGAAGCTCTCAAGGAGGGAAACCTTGAGGAAGAATGTCTCCGGGGAATGGAGAAGCTTTTGGTACCAAACGAGGAAGGAACGTTATGTTTTGAGAAAAGGATTTGGGTTCCTCTGTTTGGTGGATTAAGGGAAGTTATTTTCGACGAGGCGCACAAGTCACGGTACTCTATCCACCCTGGATCGGATAAGATGTACCAAGATCTCAAAAGTTATTACTGGTGGCCTAGGATGAAAGGCGACGTTGCTGTTTACGTGAGCAAATGTTTAACGTGCGCTAAGGTCAAGGCGGAATACCAGAAGCCTTCGGGACTTCTGCAACAACCTGAGATTCCCAAGTGGAAATGGGAACAAATCTCAATGGATTTTGTTACAAAATTGCCAAGAACGCCAAGAGGCCATGATATGATTTGGGTGATTGTTGACCGCCTAACAAAATCCGCACACTTTCTGCCAGTCAAGGAGAAAGACAGCACTAGTAAACTTGCGGAAATTTACTTGAGAGAGATCGTAGCACGTCATGGAGTACCTCTCTCGATCATCTCTGATAGAGACGGAAGGTTTGTGTCAGGGATATGGCAATCCTTCCAAGAATCTTTTGGCTCACAATTAAATCTGAGCACTGCGTTCCATCCGCAAACTGACGGCCAGAGCGAGCGAACAATACAAACTTTGGAAGACATACTGAGGGCATGTGTTATGGATTTGAGCGGTAGCTGGGATAAACACTTACCTTTGGTCGAATTTTCATACAACAACAGCTACCACACCAGTATTGGTGTCGCGCCATTTGAGGCCCTAGACGGACGCAAGTGCCGACCACCACTCTGTTGGTCTGACGCCGGTGATAGGCAGCTTGCTGGTCCCGAAATCGTCCAAGAGACGACAGACAAGATTGCGCAAATACTTAAACGCATCGAAGCCGCTCGCCACAGACAAAAGGCCTACGCGGATCCAAACCGGAAGCATGTGGACTTCCAAGTCGGAGAAATGGTGTTATTGAAAGTTTCACCCTGGAAGGGGGTGGCACGCGTTGGGAAGCGTGGAAAGTTAAATCCGCGCTACATTGGTCCCTTCAAAATTCTGGAAAGAATTGGAACTGTAGCATACAAGTTGGACCTACCTGCTGAACTGAATGGTGTTCACGATACATTTCATGTATCCAGTTTAAAGAAAAGTCCAACTCAAGTTGACGTTGCCATTCCTACCGACGAGATTCATATTGACGACACGCTCCACTTCGTTGAAGAACCTGTAGAGGTCACGGATTGGAAAGTTAACAAGACCCGCCGGAGCAGTGTCAAACTCGTCAAAGTTCGTTGGAATGCCAGACATGGTCCTGAATTCACATGGGAACGTGAGGACCGGATGAAAGAGAAATACCCCCACTTATTTCCTAGGAACCCTGCTTCTACAAGCAGAATTTAAATTTCGGGACGAAATTTATTTAACAGGGGGAGAATGTGACAACCCGCACTAAACCAGGTATCCGTACAACTTAATTAATGATTAATTACTGCTTAATTACTGTGCTTGTTTGAAACTAGCTGATAAACTGCTACCTGCATACTGATACATGCACTTACTTGCATCATACTTTATATGCTGTCACTACATTATTTACATACGGCACCTTAGTGACAAACATGATGCACAAAAAGCACAGTAGCACTAAACGGATACACAGTGAACATGCTGATATAACCAGCATCAGGCAGATACTGCCTCTAAGGCCTGTTAAGAGCCTCATATATTTTTTGCTACACTGGTAGTGAGTGTAGGGATATAAGGGTTGTGGTACCGCGTCTCTAGGAATAAGATACACTGATTCGGATGTGCCTGAAACGTACTTTAAGTACCAAACACAGCACTTTAATAAACAAACCAGCTTCTAGCTGACTAGTAAAGTGCCAAAATATGAGAAAATAACACTAGACACTTTCTAAAGTGTCGGGGAAAACAAATTGTGTCACTAAAAATGTTAATAACGACACTTTAAAGCTTTTGTAACGCTTTAACGGATTACTATCCAACCGGACACCCGGACTTTACCCGGAACATGAAAATATTATTATTTTCACTATTTATATTTTTCTGAGCCAGTTAGGGTCCCTGATTACCCTAACACCCGTCATAACACGCTTTATACAACTAACGAGGTTAGACACTTAACTTAACCTATTTAACATAACCATCACCTAACTAACCTACTTAAAATCGGACCAAGGCCCCCCCCCCCAAACCGAACCGGTTACCTAGGGGGCACCCCTTGTACTTGAGATCTTGTTAAATCTTGTTATGTCTAGTATCTTTAGGACACATTAACCATTGGACTATAACACTAAATATTGCCTATAAATACCCACTAATCACTTGAGATAATCATCACCAACTCACTCACACTCTCTTCTCTTCTCTACCTCTCGGCCGAACACCCCACCCCCCTTACCCACCATTTTCGATCTTGATCACTACATTCCAAGCTCATACAAACTTCAAGGGTCTCATATTAGGAGCTTTGGAGCAAGCGGAACACGAAGGACCACTACCGTTAGCTTTTATCCACGCGTTTTTCATCACGATTCTTCCCTAGCCCCGAGCTAGAGGTATATTGTTTAAAACTCATATTTAAGCATATCTAAAGTGGTTAAAAGGAAGTTTGTCGGTTAAATATCGAAAACATACATTTTGATGCATTAAAGTCTAGTAAAATCACAAAAGTGGTGGTTAATAGCATATAACTTGTGTAAAAGTCGTAGGACTTGAAATATGTGTTTATCTAGACCCGATCTATGATGTGGTAGCTCGGATCTCCGTTTAACCCGACTTTGTAAGATCAAGTATCTTCACATAAGCTCGTTTTTGACTAAATACAAGGGTTAAAGGCGAAACTCTACCACACAAGATACATGAACTTGTGTGAAAATATTTTATTTGGGTAAAAGTGATTTAACCGGTAAAATGGTGTTTAAAACTAGCGGATCTACGTATCCGCAAGTGGTATCTTCAAAGAACCACACAATAAAGAAATCATGTACTTTAAAAAGTGAATCTTACACTAGTAAACATGATTTTATGAACCACAAGTACGTAGACATTTGTGAAATGAAAAGATCCGACAAATAACTATTTTTGGGAAAAATGACTAGAAGTTGTAAAGACGGATTTCGCTAGTCACAAGGTTTTTACAAGATTAAAGTTACTTTATATAAAAATCTACATATATAAAGGGGATTTACACTATAGGTTCGGAAAAACTGCAAGTTCATGCGATTATGCGATTTACATACTTGTCGACTAGTTTGATGTGTCGGAAATTGTTTGTTTGAATAAAGAAGTTGTTGAATTGATTTGTTAAAAGAAAATGATACGCTTGAAAGCGTGGCCACCTCCAGTTACAGAGGAAACTCTGGCGAAATTTTCTAAAAACCTAACACTTAGACTTTTTACACAACAAGTGTTAGAACTATCTTTGGACATATTTTCAAAACATAAATTTCGCCAGCACTATATTTTACCAAATATTCGGAGGTGGGATTTTCACAAAGATTAACGTGATAAGTATATTGTCACAACACTGTTTATGATTATTTTGTGAAAATACATAAATATTATTTTAGAATAAAAATAATATTTACAAGCGTTAATGATTCCAAAACTGTACGAACGCTTCCACAAACATATAAGTTACACCGGTAATTACATTACCACAAGATTGATAAAACGTAACTTACGCACATGTATTGTATCCCCCATCCTTGGGAAGAAGAATAACTACCAAGTGTATACGGAACATAAGCACGAAATAGTTGTCTAACTATTTCCCAAAGACTTAAACTATAAAGCTAAAGCACGGCCGTCCGTCTAATAGAATTAGCACTTGGAGGTCGATGCACAGCTTACTGTATTGGAGACACTTGGTAGAGACGCGCATTCACAGTGAGTTCATGTCCCCCTTTTCTCTAACTGTTTTCAGTTTAATTAACTGCGGGGGTGAAATACATGTTACTATGATTTACGAGTACTTTACAACGGTATGTTTAACGTAAGGAGGTGTTATACGATCATGTGAGTGGATAGGAACAACATGGGGCCATTAGTCCTCATGGAGGGACCGAGGGACAGGAGCGGTAGATCTATCTGGGTGTAGCGAGCCCAACCCCCGGCCAAACTAGAAACGGACCGTGGGGTGACTTTGTCCACATACTTTGCCGTGGCGAAATCTGCTAGGTTTGAGTCTCCCTATTTGCACTTCACATATGTCAGTGGCCTTGCAAACCATTGGTGATCACAAGTCCTCTTACACTGCTACATACCACAGCTATTTTTATACTCACAAGTGTTTTTACATACTCACTTACACATGAACTCGCTCAACATTATTGTTGATTTTTCAACTTACATGTATTTCAGGAAATTAACGAGATCTGGCACGGTATGGCATGTTTTCCGCTGCACTAGTTTCCGAGGTCATCCGGGGTTTAGGGGGATGTGTCTCTTTCCTGGACAAGACACAATCCTTAAACCATGTTTATGCTATGTTTAAAGTTGTAATGTCTGTTGGACAAGGTTATGGTTATTGGTTAAAACAATGGTACTGTTTTTGGTTTTCAAAACTTAATGGATGATCTTGCATGGTTTTTAAATTCATATAGCTTGTTATGGTTAAGCTATGGTATTAAGAAGTCACACCAACATTAACCACGTTTCCGCAAAGCCAGGGTGTGACAGATGCAAAGCCAGGGTGTGACAACTGTAATGGCCAATGGGGCGTTTCCGGGCGTTTTTTTTGAATTTTTTTTTAAAAAAAACGCCCCACTACGGAGGGTCTAAGCCTCATTATTACGTATTTCCCCAAGCCATAAAATCAATTACATATTTCCCCTCCCTAACTCATATATATTACATATTTCCCCTTTTTATTTAAATGACTCTTATTTATGACTATTTTGCCCTTAATGAACTATATAATGAATATTTACATATTTCCCCGTTCTAATATGTAAAATCAATTAGATATTTACCCAGATTATGTAATATCACCCCCAATTCTTCTACTTGTTACGCTTGTCAAACAATACACACAAAACAATAATACTCATAATAAAAACATAAATTCTGTTCAAAAAACATAAATTCCGTTCATAATAGATTCCGTTCAAAAAACATAAATTTCGTTCATAATAAAAACATAAATTCCGTTCAAACCACAATTCTTACCACTTTCTATCCACGTGATCGTTGCCGGAAATTACTATAAAATGAAATTTGTTCACATAAAAATTAAACTCATGTGGCATCATGTCCATATTTCGGCATCGTGGGTCTCGTGGACAACACGAACAAGAGGATCACGAGCTGCATCCCGAGTCTAAGGTAACCTACAAGTTGTAAATCATGAGTGGTGTTTGACCACAAGTTGTATTGTTGCGGTTTATACTTTATAGTTACCAGTTGACTAGCATGATTAACAACATTATGTAGATTGTCAAGTACTTCTTGGACCCAAAAACGTTTCAGAAGGTGAAGTTTGTGTACCCGAAGAACAAAGAGAGTGTGGAGATCATGCAATCATGTTTTGATGTGGATAATCTTCCAACTGAGTTTGGCGGGAAGGCGACTATGAAGTATGACCATGAAGAATTTTCAAGATTAATGGTCCTGGATGATGTCAAAACCGCTAAATACTGGGGACTCGACCAAAAGACTAACGGGTATGGTGCACAGGAGTCTGAGCCATGCTAACCACGGTCTAACTGAGACGCTCGTTTTGATCTACCTGAATTTTGCTTATTCCTTATATATGTGGTCAAGTATGATACCTTTACTCTCCTAATCGAACTACAAATATGATTGATTTTGTATTATAAACTTAAGGGAAGATAAGTAATTTTCTACATTCTTCATACTTCATAGCATATATGATCAGAAAGCATTACTAGCACTCTAGCAGCGTCTTTTAAAGGTATATGATTAGATATTCAAGATTCATAAGACTACATTTTAACACTATAATGACTAGCTGAAGATCGGGCCGAGGTGCAACATCTTTATGAGATTTTGTAGTCTCATACTAAGGAATTGAATCTAACATCCCTTTTCTACCATATTTCTTCTCGAGACAATCAGGGTCCAAAGGTACATGCTTAAGAGTGAGACTTTCATGGGTGCAGCCATCAGTTTGGGAACACTGGTGGTTAATAATCTGAAACGCACGATTAGCGTTCTTCCTCACAGTCACAAATTCATTCAAATATTTCTCCATATTATATATCTATACAAAGGGATTTTTACATGTTTGTGAAGAATAATCGATGAACAGGATCGAACAAGTTATAATCGATGAACAACAGGATCAAACCAGTTAAAATCGATGAACAGGATCGAACCAGTTACAGTCGGAAAAAAACACACAATCGATGAACATACCTGATGAAGAAGACTCGTCTTTGGTGGGGGAGAAGAGACTGCGTAGGGGTTTGGATAAGAATGAGGATATACACGCAGGAGTTATTTGAGGGTAATTAGGTAATTTCTCAAAAAAAGGGGAAATCTGTAATTGATTTTATTGTTTGGGGAAATACGTAATAAGGAAGCTCAGGAGAGGAAATATGTAAAAAAAATGTTTTAAATAGTAAACACATACCAATTCCAATATAGGCCCATTTACCAAATCATTTTTCCTGGTTTAGGATTTAGCCTATTGGCATTTGTTTTATTGAGTCCAATATTAATTTAAATTTTTTTACAAAAATAATAATAAAACATTACATAAAAACATATTTTTTTCAAGCTCGAACATAGTATGTAAATTCTCAAAGACGCCTTTATTCGCACTAATAAAGTGATGATACAGTAAACATTACAAATTTTTTCCACGTGATTTTTGTGACTATAAATATAATTTTACTTGACTAGCCTCTAATGTTATTTATGTCATAGGTTTAGAGGCCCCGAGGATTAAGGTGCCCCGTCCGAGCCTCCTTACCATTTTGTATTTAGATATTACAATTCAAATGCAATTAAATAACATGATGTCATTTTTATTACCTGTATTTTTTATTTATATGCCACACCAAACCAAGAATCAACCTATTATATTTTTATGTTTCTTTTTCACTTTGAAGAGGTTAGATAAAAAAAATCGTCTAAGTTTTACAAGACAATTATTCATATCTACCGACGCCCACATTTCCTCTCCTTAGAGCCTTTCTACATAGGTTTCATCTGTTAATGAAATGATAGTTAATATCTTTATTTCATTATGATTTTTTTGGCAGTGTAGTGTTATGCTATCTTGAAAATCAAATTTGTGTTCAAAACTGTTTTTATTTTTTATTTTTTTTAAGTGGCTCTCTACAGATTATATATAAATTAACTTTTACTATCAAACCACCTACGAGCTACGAACTTGAGAACAGAGCCTAGATGGAATCGACAAGGCGACAAAGGCATTACAATCCAATTTTTTTTTAAGAAAATAAAAATTTTCAATATCAATTCGGTACCGACATTTGATGTTTTCTGTACCAGGCTGGTGCCGATTTTTACCTTCATGTATCGAGACCGAACATGACACTTATAACAGGCTTGCCACGTGGCAAGCTTTGAGTGGTGAGGTTACTATTCACAAACTTGTCTTTTAAAAAAAATAACTTGTCATGTGGCTATATGTGAGTGGATGTAGGTGTCAAGATTTGAATGGTGATGTTACTATTTTACTATTCATAAGCTTGGTTTATTAATATATAGGATAATATAGGAGAATTCGGTATCGATGTTTTCTGTACCAGGCTGGTGCCGATTTTTACCTTAATGTACCGAGACCGAACATGACACTTACAACAGGCTTGCCACGTGACAAGCTTTGAGTGGCGAGGTTACTATTCACAAACTTGCCTTTTTAATATATAGGAGAATAATAATACTATATGAAAGGCTTGTTCTATTTACACCCCTCTTTATTAATTACACCACCCTTATAAAAACATCACATCCATCAATAACTTTTATTTTGTTTTGAGTAAACTGCCATTTTGGTCCCTGTGGTTTGGCCAGTTTTGCCATTTTAGTCTAAATCTCAAACTTATTACATCTGGGTCCCTGTGGTTTGCATTTTATTGTCATTTTAGTCCAAAACTCAAAATCTCTGAATTTTGACTGATTTAATGACCCTTTTTTGTCCTTTTCCTTAATTTAGTGAAGGGGCATTTTAGTCCATCTAATTTTAATATAGTGTATTAATAATTAAGATGATGTCTCACCATCATCTTCCCCAAATGCAGATGCTGATTAAAAACCCTTAACCCAAACCCTAATTCCACATCCACCTTCAACTCCACCACCGCCTATATCTCTCTCTAAAGACCACCCACTGCTACCATACACCATTTCCTTGTGTCCACCACAACCACATCACCTACAACCATAAACCACCACCCCTATAATACACCGCCGCTGCCACCTCCATAAGCCACAACTCCGGCCGTTAAGATCATCACCATCTCCGGCCGTTAATACACCGCCGCTGGCACCGCCGCTGAACACCACAATAAACCACCACCACTAATACCTCATCCTTTCCACCCTCAACTCCGATCTCCTCTTGCTATCTCCACTTTGAAACCCCAATGCCGCCACCATTCAGATCCATAAACCTAACTGCTTCTGCAACTCTAAATCGGTGAACAAAATCGTTCAGTTCTCTCATAATGCTGGTTTGATGTTGTTTATTGATTTGTGTTTGATGTTGTTGATTGAGTTGTTTTTGGTTTGATTTTGACTTAGATGTGTGTGATCTGTTGTGACTTTGTGTTACTTTGGTTTGATTTGTTTAGAGATTACTTCGGGTGGTTTGATTTGTTTATGAATTTGTGTTACTTTGATTGAATTCCTAATAATTCTGTATTGTCTTCTAATCAATTTTATGTTACTTATTCTAGTTGCAGATACATATGAATTCCTAATAATTCTACAGTTGTAAGTCCTATATTGTTTGTTTGCAAATTCATTATTCTTGAATACATTGTTTCGTAATTTTTGTTTCGTAATTTTTGTTGCTAATTTATTGGCAGATTAATATGGATAATTTGAATGAATCTCTTGTGTATCATGATGGGGAAAGAGGGGAAAGAGAGAGGAGAGAGGAGAGAGGGAGAGGGGTGGGCAGGTGGGCAAAATGACCAAAATGCCCTTCACTAAATTAAGGAAAAGGACAAAAAAGGGTCATTAAATCAGTCAAAATTCAGAGATTTTGAGTTTTGGACTAAAATGGCAATAAAATGCAAACCACAGGGACCCAGATGTAATAAGTTTGAGATTTGGACTAAAATGGCAAAACTGGCCAAACCCCAGGAACCAAAATGGCAGTTTATTCTTTTGTTTTTAGTCATTTTTGTCTTTAAGTTGTCTTTTTTAATTATTACTTATTTATTCACATTCATCAACAACTTTTATTCTTTTTTTAGTCATGTTTTTTTATTAGTTATTATTATAACTAAATAGTAAAAGAAGTATGCATTTATTTATTTATTTAGTTATTATTATTATTATTATTATTAGCAGCAGTAGTAATAGTAGTAGTAATGATATATTATTTATTATTACTCTTTAGTTGTTATAATTTATCAAATTATACTTATAGCTGTAACAAAAGCTATATAAAAATAAGTACTTTTTTATAAAATTATTATCATTTAATAATTTACATACCGATCTTTAATCTATAACAGAAAATGTAGCAGGTTGTGCTATCCAAGAATTATACATTTTTTGACGTGATTCAAATATATTCTCACAGCCAGCTGCATTATTTTCTCTCATTAATTTCCATAGGCTGTTTGTGCTGGCAATTGGATACTCTCCTTGCAATTCTACCATTATAAAATGGTTACCATTCACGTGTGCAATTGTAATTTTTTTTTCTGGGAACACGTGAGGGTCTCTCCAAAGCGAAAAACAAGTAGAACTGTTTCTTTTTTCTTGGGATAAAAAATGAACGATTACATTAAACTTGTTCGTAATCAAGAATCCTGCCTCTGGCATAATCATCCAGTGTTTTTCAGGTGCAACCCCCGATCCTGACCAAGCCAAGGACGTGAACACATCTTCAAATGAGCCTAATAAAGCCTTAGTGTACTTATTTCTAAACTCGAGTAGCTCTTCCATCAGTGATCTCCGGATAAATAACCATTCATCTTCACCGTTCCCGAGAGCAGAAGCTGTCGCCCGAAACCAACAATTTCACAAGCACAAGGTAATCCATAACACTTACTGTAACACCCCGTGTTACGAAAGTCAAAGTACAAGTCAAAGTCAAAGTCAAAGGAAGAAAAGATTGCTAATTGCGATCTGTCACTCCTTGCTTAACTATTGATTTGGCTTCCTTGACTTGTAATCAAAACCTGTATTTTAATCACTTTAGTTGTATTATGTGGAGTATCTATTAATAATCGAGGTTTAATCGATGTTTATCGCTTATCGCTCTCGCTAATCGCATCGCAATCGCATTCGCAACTTGATTGATAGATTCTGAATATTGTTTTACGTGTGTGTGCTATTTATGTGTTACTTGTGCATGTTTACTTTATGTTGTGGTGATTAATCGAAACGCAATCGCAACTCTATCGTAACGCAATTTAATCGCAAACGCTAAACGCAAGTTATCTAGGATGATTGTATGTTAGATATAGTATTTGTATGATTAGTAACAATCTATCGCCTCGCTTAATCAACACTCGCTGAAACGCATCGCAACGCTCAACACGCAAAATGAAACGCTGAAACTCAACTCACCGGACCACTTCGATCGAATGACCATTCGATCGAATGGCCGTCCGATCGGATTGCCATCCGATCGGATTGCCATCCAATCGAAGTGCCATCCGATCGATGTGCCATCCGACACTTGCACTCAACTTTCCTCTTTTGGCAACCTATAAATACCCCTGTCACATCACCAACAGTGATGTGACAGCTCTCTCTCGTTCGACCAGCGTTCCAGACATCTTTTCTCACGATTTCTCGCGATTCTTGTAAGTTTTTAACCCAAATCTTATACATCTATCATCTACACACACTTCTTCATCTTTTTCACCTTTGAATCTTAACTTTTAACTGTGAAATCAGCGGATTTGAGGTGTTCTAGGATGATGTCATCATGGAGTTCTTATGAACTTCAAGATTTGGCTTCATTCCACCAAGAATAACTCAGATCTGAAGGATTTCCACAAGATTAAACATTTTTTCGCATATATCTAAACATTTTCAAAGTTAAAAGGATTGAAAGAAGCTTTTCCAACCTTCTTTCAACTCTTTTACACTCAATGCACTCAAAACCGATAGAATCAGAGCTCGTTCAGGTCTTCTACTCATTTCTTAGTCAAGTGTCAGTCTGAGATCTGATCTCTATCAAAGAGATGACCAATTTCGGGTTGAACAGGAACAACCGTCACGAACAGTTAACTGATCGGATTGGGGTGATTCCCGTTCGATCAGGTAACCTGGGTCTGATGGGGTCCCCGTTGTTTAGCACGTTATCATATCGTCTCGATCAAACCGCAGACTTTTCAAAATAATCAAGTTTCAAGACGATCAGGTTCGTTGGGACGGATTGCACTTGAGCGTCCAAACTTAAACATTTTTTAGACTTTCAAAGATCTGAACGTCGAACGGATTGCCGTCCGATCGGATTTCCATCCGATCGAACGACAATCCGATCGGTTGACATGTGGATCTCCAACACTTAAACATTTTTCATAATTTTCAGAGATCATCAGTTCTAACGGATTACCATCCGATCGGAAGACCATCCGATCAAATGACCATCATGCTGTGAACTTGTTCTCACTAGGAATGTCTCGCCAATCGGATTGCTATCCGATCGAACGACCGTTCGATCGACCGACCCGAAGGGTAGAGATACTTCTCAGTTTTCAAAATGCTACAACAGAAACTTCAAAGCCATCATACACAAACACATACATCCTAAACGAATGTCAATATGAACGAATGGCCATCCGATCAGATGACCATCCGAACGGATTGACATTTGATCGAATGACCATCCGATCGGATTACCATTCGACACTTGGTTCTTTGCACCGTTTATCGCGTCGTTCTTCGCTTATGCTATCGTTAACTATTCAGGCTAATCTCTCAGCGCTCACTTCAATCCAAGAGAGTGTTTATTTACTAAACACAATCTGTGAGTATACTCAAACCCTTTTTGCTTTACGCACTTTTGGGTGTTACATACGTTACTTATTCAAATCACAATCGACACACAACACAAACACTATTTATACGCTGACCGTTATTGCATGCTACGTGTTATTCGATAAATGCTTGTATGTTATGTTAACACAGTGATTGTTGCCTGACACCGTAGCAACAATAGTACTATAGTTTGGACTCAGCATCTGTCGTGGACATGGGTTGTTAAGGGCTTTACTTCACGTGTCCCAGTAGGGATATGTGTTGCGCATTCTACAACTCGCAGTCACGTCTGTGCATATTTCATTGTCGATAACCAACTAGCTTTCACTTTGCTACATGTTACATGATGGTTATGCGTAAACGATTTCGAACTCTATTATATTATTAAATGTGACAACCGGTGATTTACGGCTCTTAATTACGTGATTAACAGGCGATTAACGCAATAATGAATAGTGTTTAAGACGTAGATTAACTCATTTAGGCCCTTGGAGTGCCCCAGGACATTTATTCGACTGTACAGTGCGCGTATGGTGATTTACGGGAAATCTGCTGAATATTAAGCTACAACGAACTGATGCCATACAAAATACTGACAACGCCGACAAGTACGAATCTTATACGAGTATTTTGTGTTTACAAATTTAGTTTTACAAATTTATCGTGCTACCGAACGACACAAAACGCAGACGTGAACGAAGAACGCGGAAACAGTAACGCACCGAAAAACAACAATGAAACGGAAGCACCGGACTCAAATTTCATCTTGATATTAATATATTTTGATGTATTTAGCTTCAATTTTAATTTTTATTATCCGTCGTTGAAAACAGATTGAAAAACGGATTAAAAACGACGAAACTACGCAGTTTACGCGATTTTAACGAGACCGACAAACGTACGCGATTAATAACAAATACCGACACAATTATATATATTTTTAAATCAAAGATTATGTTTTATGACGTTACGAAGTGTTCGGTTTGCAAAAACGGGTCTCGTAGAAGATTTCCGGGCCACTTAAACGCGAAAATTGGGCTTGTGGGCCTTGGGCCCAAGCCCAAAGCCCATTATACAAGTATAAAAAGGGACCATACCCTTATCCTTTTAATTGTTTAGACAACAAACACACAAAAACACTCCTCGATCTTTCTCTCCCTCTCCGACGAACAAGTATGGCGGAGCCGGTCGGAGCCATGGCGGAACCACGACGGCGGTGCTCCGGCGCGCCAGTTCCGGCGCGTGAGCGCGAGTAACCCCCTTGAATCACACCCTCTGATCACATTTTTGGTGACGGGTTACTGATTTGAACAGCGGAGGTGGTGTCGGTGTCAGAACCACCGTGTACGGCGGCGGTGGTGACTCTGGGCGATGGTTGGCGAGACAAGGAGAGAGAGAACCGGGTGGTGCTGGTTGGGGGTTCGAACAGAGAGAGAGAAAAGTCTCGGTCTGGCGGTCGGAGCCTCGGACCAGGGGTCTTCGTCATTAACTGACGAGTTTTCTCGGTAACCACCTCCTCCATTTTTCTTTATTCCCTGCAAACTTCAAGATGATTATGTTTATATTTAGTCTGATTATGATCGATTTCTGTTTGTTTCACAAGTCAACTCCGATGACTAGTCTCTAAAGTTTCGATGATGATAATGGTAGTGGTGATGCTATGCTCAGAGGGTTTGAGGTTTGGTCAGTTTTTGTTCGGGTTGGTTTAACCCGGTTCAGATCCGGGTCAACAGTAGGCAATAATGGTTAACGGCAGTGCGGTTTTTGTCACGCTTCGGGCTTCGGGTTGGACTCGAATGGAATTCGGGTATTACGGCTCACTCGATTCAGATTTGGTTCGATTTATGTTTGACTCGGTGTATTTCAGCTTAACTCGGTCTAACTCGGTCAACCGAGTCAACTCAGCCGGTCAACCCGGTTGACTCGGTCAACTCAGCGAGTCAACTCGGTTGACTCGGTCAAGTCAGCCAACTTCTTTCGGCGTTTCGACATGAAGATTTGGTAAAATATTTAGAACGAATAATTATTCACGTTAATTATAAAGTTTTTATTTATTTCGTGAAACGAGCTCGAACCGATTCGGATTAGTGTTTAAGTTTACATTTTGTCGTTTTTACAAAAATATATAGATATTGATGATTGAAAAATTGTTGAATTTTGAAAAATAACGACAACTTGTGTTGTCGGGGGCGTCCAAAAACAGAGGAAACTCTGCCCGTTTTTCGAGAAAACCCAAAAAGAAAATGTGTTTTTATTGTAAAACGAGAACCATCTAAGTCAAGCGACTTTTATGAAAACAAACACAAAAGAATATTACTTTCAACGACACTTTACAACTTTCGAAAGCAACGATTCAGAAATTATTTCGACAACAAATAAATATAGTTATTATATTTATTTTAAGCTTCGGAAATTCGAAAAATCTTTTATAAAATCAATATAATTATCTATATTGTTTCAAACGCCGAACATGCCTTCGTTTTATAAAATAAATATAGTTTTTATATTTATTCCAAATATCAAACGACACGAATTCGTTTTTATAAAATAGACATAGTTTATACACTTATTTCAAGTATCAAATGATAACGAACTCTTTTATAAAAATAAACATAGTTTTATGTTTACTTCAAACATCAAACGACTCATATTCATTTATAAAAATAAATATAGTTATATATTTATTTTCAAACACAACTCGACGATTCTTTTGTAAAGCAAATATAACTTTTCAATATTTATTTTATACGCCTAAACAACGTACACATACCTTTCGACAAGTATCATACGAGACACGATACATAATACGAGTTTGTTATATGTTATTTTCATATAAATATTCTTTTTATACACGTACGACTTCTCGGAACGACTAACACCATTCTATTGAGATATTTATATTCTTGTATAAATATTTATATATTCAAAATTTCTCAAAAACCAAGTCTCTCAAATACTTATTAAGTTCTTAACGACGTTAAACGAACTAACAAGTATAACTTCTTCGTTCCATCTAAGTTAACAACTTACCGTTGAATCGTTAGGTTAAAGATTCGGTAGAGCTCGATGACACGTAGTTTAGTTACCGTATTTATTTAGAAACTTATAAGATATTCCGTGTTAGGAATATTGTAGAATGCACGCTAGCAAGTCTCATATTGGAAACGACATCGCGAAGTCGTATTTAGCTAGCTTTGCACATGGAAACCCAGGTGAGTTCATAACCCCACCTTTTTACGGTTTTACATTTTTATAAATGTTTTCAGGGTGGAAAGACATGCACGTTTTGAAGAAACATACAAGTTTTCGATGAACAATGATTGCATATTTTTAGACAAGCACGTATTGCAAAAAACATACGAAGTTTTTGAAGGAACAAAAACTATATATTTCTAAACTTACAACACGTTTTAACTAACACAAATGATTTGTGATTTTCATTGAACTCAAATGGTTTACGAATGATTCATACTAAGTATACCGGTTTTACAAAACAAATGCGTATTATCAAAATGTGAATGATTTTCATGACTAGGGATGAGATCGTCCTAGTTATAATAATGGGAATTTATTACCTTTTGTTTTTCAATATTATTTTTGCTAAAAACAGATCTCCCATCTTCAAGAATCTTTATATGACTTTGAAATTCTTTTTCAGTTTTTACTTTTTCATTTTCAAAAAAATTTATTTTCTTTACAAAATCTTTTTCATTTTCTTTCAAATTGTTGTTTTCTAATGTCAAACTGTTTAAATCACTCAACAGTCTGACATTTTCAGATTTCAGCTTCTCACAGTTTTTCTGCAAAACAAGAATCTGTTTATCATCAGATTGCTTCTCATCTTTCAACTTTTTGATTTCCAATGTCAAACTTTCCGCATCCTTCAAGAGTTTGTCATTGTCAGCTTTAAATTTGTCACATTTAGAGCACACTGATTCAGAATTCGAAGATCCAATCTTCACAGATTCTTCATTCTTTGAAATTTCCTTTTTCTCTATCTTGTATGTTCCTGCACAAAAAATTTTAACGAAATCAAGAGGATTCGCATTCTCATCGATATAAAAACCTCTCTTAATGTATTTCATGACACTTTTTGCTGCAAGACATACACAAACTCTTCTGTTTATTTCAACAATTACATCCAAATCCAATTTTTGTAAATTCTTTTCCATTTCATTTATCACTTCCTTCTTTTTTAAACATTCCTTTCGAAACTCTGCATTAACCTCATTGATGAACTGTCTTGGATGAAGTTCTGGAAAAATAGGTTTATTTTTTAGTTCAATCAAGAATTCATTCCATTTAGCAGGTAATGCATCTGCCAATTTTGATATTTGTTCATCTTTTTGCACTCTTATACCCTTTTTCCACAAATTTTCTATTAAACTTTCAAATCGATCTCCCAACTGATTCAATGTTTCATTCTTTTGACACAAAAAATATTCAAATCTTTTAACCCAGATATCCACATTTTCACTTCTATAACTACTTTCCAAACACCCCATATACCAATCATTTAATCTTTCAAGATAATCATTTTCTTGTTCATCAAACATTTTTGTCATATTTTTCAAAAAATAAGTTTCACAAATACTTTCAAACGAAATCAACAACTACACAACTTCAAGCGAAATCCCAATTCAAGCGGGATTACAATATGAAGCGAAATCAGGTGTTTTCAAGCGAAATAACTACTTGAAGCGAAATTAGTTATTTCGCTTGAAAACTTTCAAACGGAATTATACCTTTGAAGCGAAATCTCAGATTTCAAGCAGAATGAGAAATGTTTTTCAAGCGGAATAATGATTTCAAGAGGAATCAACTAGCTTATTTCGCTTGAAATGTTGCTGACATCATCAATTCGAACAGTTTTTGTCAAAAATGATCAAGTTCTAGGCCGATTTTAGATCTGATTCTTTCAAGGGTTTATTGAAACTATGTTCGCACACTATATGTGAAAATCAGTCCATTTTAACAGTGAAAACTTGATTAATTTTGAAAAGAAGGTGTAGAAGTCAGAATTTTCCAGCGAAAACGAGCTAAACGGTAAGAACTCTTCCTCCTGAGATCTGATGTCGTTTCCTATGACACCCGGGTCACTGTGACCATCAAACAAATGCCAAGCCAATGAAATATTGTATTTCATACTTGGGATCTGTATAAATATGTGTATCTTTTGCACATATCAACTCTTGTTCGATTTCAAGCTTTAAATCACTTTCTGGAGGGTTATACGCGCACTGATGCGTAAATATAACCAATTTAATTCAACGAACACTCCGGAATAGTGAGATAGGCTTAACATACCTTAAGTAACCTTTACATAACTTAGAAATAAGTTTTGAAGGCTTTGGTATGGCAAAAATCTAGTTTAATCGCTTACAGGGACTGAAGTTGGCAAACTGCGAAAGTAAGTCAATTTGAACTGTAACAGACATTCCGGAACATGACCATAAGTTAAACATACCATAAATATCCTTTACATAGCTTAGAAATAGGCTTTGAGGGGTTCGGTGTGCTAAAATAAACTTTTGGGTCATTCAGGGACTAAAAGCGTAAAAAAGTGCACAAGTTTGCATTTTCGCGCATAACTTACGTTCTGAATACATCCGGAAATCCAAAAATTTATGTAAGCACTATAATATTTTATTTTAGTGTTTGGCATAAGAAAAATCCATTCGTCACGTCATTTGGATCGTTTTTCGCGCTTATGCGCATTCCGTCGTAATTAAGCGAACATCGCATTCGTACGGCCAAACGAACCAACATCCGACATATTTTTGAGCATGTTTCATGTCCATAATGTTTAGTCATCATTTTAGGGCCTTAGAGTTGGCTTGACAGGCCTTAGAAGTGCCGGAAATGGGCTTAAAACACAACAGGGACTGAAACTGTCACTTTTGAAACTTAATTTCTGATCAGAAGCTCCAGGCGGCCCGCCTGAGCTTTGTCTGATCCTGAAGCGGGCCGCGTCAGCCTTACAGAACAGATAAGAATGATTACCCAGCAGATTACAGCTGTTTAATCCTCAACCACCAACCCACACTTGCCCTTTCAGCTGATTAGAAGCCATTTTTAGTCACCATAACTTTCCAACAAGTGTACGCACAAGATTCGAGCACGGTTTCCATGAAACGATCTTAACGATTACCCGAAAACTATAAATACCCACCCCCATTTGCTTCAAACCCACAAGAATCTGATCAAAAAGACTCTAAGTTGGAACCATTGTTTCATACCTGAGTTATTTTGATCTAGATTAGCATTCGGGGACCCTTCGTAAGTATTCCTTCGTTCTTTTATTGCTTTTCGAGTCCGAAAGTCAAACTTTGTTTGACTTTCTGCGTTGACCAGTATATGGTCAATGCGAAGTTCGTTTGAACTTCGCAACGTGATTGTAATCACGATGGTTATAGTCCCTTGTGACTATGCCTACTGATTACCACGTTGTCTAGGGACGTAAGGGTAAGCGATCTAATAAATCGCTTATACCTTCGAACCCGACCCATTTGGTCGATCATTAGGATCCGACAAAATACATTAGGTGACCATAGTATATAGGGAATAACCTTCCGAGGTTATACCTTATGGTCGCTTCGTTTAAGTAGTTGTATGATAGGTAGTTTGTATGCCTTAGGTAAATTACCAAAATACCCCTTTGATGCCAAAATTCGTTTTAAACGTATGTAACATAACTTTTGACATCTAAACTGATTTGACAACCATATTAGACACGTTAAGGCATATTTTACTTGTCATAGGACTAGTTAGGCGTTCCGACCGCGTTTTACGCGAACGACGCGTTAAAGTAGCATAAGTTACCTAGACGGGTCGTAATGGGTCACAAACACTTAGGTTAAGTTTCATTTAGAATGTAGGCTTTGTTAAACCATACTACACGAGTCTCCATACTCGTTTGGTTTACAAACCCTCATTCTATCCGATCCTCCGGTTTAGGTCCGGTTTATTAACATAGTTACCTATAGTAGGTGCCGTTTGATATCCGTGATCTCTAGCATTGCTTGGTGGTTATCTTAGGACTTCTGAGCAATCTCAAGTGAGTACATAGACCCCTCTTTTACTGTTTTCCAAACGTTTTGGGGTGGAACACATGTGCCTACTTGTTACTTTCATGCTTTCCATGTTTTCACATCATATTCCTGCTATGTTCGTTAGTACATTAGAGTACATGATTTCATTGTTTTCATGCTATGTATGCCCATTGTGTGCGTACTTAGTACATCGTTTTACATTACATTTTATGCTATGTATGTCCATTTTAATTCATACTTAGTACATCGTTTTACATTACACTTATGCTATGTATGTCCATTGTGTGCATGCTTAGTACATTGTTTTACATTGCATTTCTGTTGCATATGCTCATCCAGCATGTGAACACATTATATTACATTTTGAACCGTTTATAACTATTTGACTATGTGAACCGTTGTAATCATTTGACTATGTGAACCGTTTGTATCTGTGAACTGTTTGTATCTGTGAACCGTTTGTATCTGTGAACCGTTTGTATCTGTTAACCGTTTGTATCTGTGAACTGTGTGAACCATATTTGATCATACTTAAACATTTCTATAATTGTTAAACATTACTTTGGTGGTTTGGTTTGATTAAGTGATTAAGTAACGATGCGTGTGTAATATGATACAAGCATGGTGGATACGCCGCTGGTACTTCCTATATATAAGTGTTTGTATGGTATTACATATCGTAGCGTTATTTGAATCATTTCAATTTGAGACATATAACATATTATACAAATAACATACTTTTTGTCACACCCCGACCACGTATAACATACAAGACGTGGCGGAAAACGTCGGGGAGTGTTGTAACAGAATTAATTGTTTCATAACCATGGCATACAAAGTTGTATTTTATTTATCAACATAAGAGTTACATTGTCTTAAACAGGAAATACAGAGTTTATAACATAATTAAACAAAGTCTATCTTCATTTTATGTCTCTAAGGCACAGGTCCGCCCTAGTGTCACGATCATCATCCTATGGAAAAGCTCCTGAAAACACATGTGAAAATATGTACGTCAGCATAAAAATGCCTGTGAGATACATAGGTTTGTGAAAATAGGATTCATGAGTTAATAGTTTAGAAAAAAAGTTTGTTTATCAAAAGTCAGGCATGAACCTTGTAAATTGTTTTGTTTTGTAAATCGTTTAAAAAGCGATAAGATCGAGTGATATGTATAAATAAGATCATAAAGTATGGTTTAATAAATAACCAAGTAAAATGAGTTTGCATAAGATAAGTTTGTTTTGTAAAACAATGTCTTGTGAAAAGTATGTTGTTTGTATAAAATGTCATATGTCTAAATTGAAATGATTCAAATAACGCTACAATATGTAATACCATACAAACACTTATATATATAGGAAGTACTAGCGGCGTATCCACCATGCTTGTATCATATTACACATGCCTCGTTACTTAAATCACTTAAACAAACCACCAATGTATAAAGTCTATGTTTAAACCAATAGTCAAAAGTCCTTGTATAAGCCATGTCAAATGTTTATAAGTCCAAAAGTAGTCAAGTAATGTGTAACAAATGTTATGTATTGTAAGTAAAGTATTGTCACGTAGTCCAAAATGTATAAATGTACAAAACAAAGTATTTTGAATATATCAAAAAGTTATGTTTTGCATAGTTAATGCATGTTACATTGATACAAACATTTATGTGGTAAGTTAACGCATACATTCAAGCCTTGAGACAGTCGGATAACCCTTTCAGTCAAGGTTATCAAAAGAAATGTTTTCGGATTCAGTCATTCCTTACATCCAAACAAACCCGGGATGTCAGGAATGGGATTTGTCAAGTCCTATGGTACCAGTACTTACTACCGAGCGGCGTAGCTAATGTTAATGAACGTATAATAGTCTCATTTGTGCAAACCAAATGTCATAGCAAAAGTGAACATGTTATATGAAAACAATGTACTAAGTATGCTAAGTTAACATACAAAGCAGAAAAGTCATGTAAATCAATGTGCTAGCATGCTATCAGTTAACATACATAGCAGAAATGTAATGTAAAACAATGTACTAAGTATGTACACAATGGACATACATAGCATGAAATGTAATGAAATCATGTACTATAATGTACTAACAGACATAGCGGGTATAAGATGTTCAAACAGGAAAGCATGAAAGTAACAAGTAGGCACATGTGTTTCACCCCAAAACAGTTTGGAAAACAGTAAAAGAGGGGTCTATGTACTCACTTGAGATTGCTCAGAAGTCCTAAGATAACCACCAAGCAATGCTAGAGATCACGGAATCAAACGGCACCTAATATAGGTAACTATGTTAATAAACCGGACCTTTATCGGAGGATCGGATAGAATGAGGGTTCGTAAACCAAACAAGCATGGAGACTCGTGTAATATGGTTTAACAAAGCCTACATACTAAATGAAACCTAACATAATGCTTATGACCCATTACGACCCGTTTAGGTAGCTTATGCTACTTTAACGCGTCGTTCGCGTGAAACGCGTTCGGAACGCCTAACTAGTCCTATGACAAGTAAAATATGCCTTAACATGTCTAATATGGTTGTCAAATCAGTTTAGATGTCAAAAGTTATGTTACATATGTTTAAAACGAATTTTGGCATCAAAGGGGTATTTTGGTAATTTACCTAAGGCATATAAACTACCTATCATACAACTACTTAAACGAAGTGACCATAAGGTATAACCTCGAAGGGTTATTCCCTATATACTATGGTCACCTAATGTATTTGGTCGGATCCTAATGATCGACCAAATGGGTCGGGTTCGAAGGTATAAGCGATTTATCAGATCGCTTACCCTACGACCCTAGACAACGTGGTAATCAGTAGGCATAGTCCCAAGGGACTATAACCAACATGATTACACTCACGTTGCGAAGTTCAAACGGACTTCGCATTGACCATAAACTGGTCAATGCAGAAAGTCAAACAAGGTTTGACTTTCAGACTCGAAAAGACTCGAAAAGCAATAAAAGAACGAAAGAATACTTACGAAGGGTCCCCGAATGCTAATCTAGATCCAAATAACTCAGGTATGAAACAATGGTTCCAACTTAGAGTCTTTTAGATCAGATTCTAGTGAGTTTGAAGTAAATGGGGGTGGGGTATTTATAGTTTTCAGGTTACCGTTAAGATCGTTTCATGGAAACCGTGCTCGAATCTTGTGCGTACACTTGTTGGAAAGTTATGGTGACTAAAAATGACTTCTAATCAGCTGAAAGGGCAAGTGTGGGTTTGTGGTTGAGGATTAAACAGCTGTAATCTGCTGAGTAATCGTTCTTATCTGTTCTGTAAGGCTGACGCGGCCCGCTTCAGGATCAGACAAAGCTCAGGCGGGCCGCCTGGAGCTTCTGATCAGGAATTAAGTTTCAAAAGTGACAGTTTCAGTCCCTGTTGTGTTTTAAGCCCATTTCCGGCACTTCTAAGGCCCGTAAAGCCAACTTTAAGGCCCTAAAATGATGCCTAAACATTGTGGACATGAAACATGCTCAAAAATATGTCGGATGTCAGTTCGTTTGGTCGTACGAACGCGATGTTCGCTTAATTACGACGGAATGCGCATAAGCGCGAAAAACGATCCAAAATGCGTGACGAATGGATTTTTCTTAAGCCAAACACTAAAATAAAATATTTTAGTGCTTACATAAATTTTTGGATGTTCGGATGTATTCAGAACGTAAGTTATGCGTAAAAATGCAAACTTGTGCACTTTTTGACACTTTTAGTCACTGAATGACCCAAAAGTTTATTTTAGCATACCGAACCCCTCAAAGCCTATTTCTAAGCTATGTAAAGGATATTTATGGTATGTTTAACTCATGGTCATGTTCCGGAATGTTTGTTACAGTTCAAATTGGCATACTTTCGCAGTTTGTCAAGTTTAGTCCCTGTAAGCGAATTAACTTGTTTTTGCCATACCAAAGCCTTCAAAACTTATTTCTAAGTTATGTAAAGGTTATTTAAGGTATGTTAAGTATATGTTGATGTTCCGGAGTATTTGTCGCATTAAACTGATTACGTTTACGCACCAGTTTGCGTATAACCCTCCAGAAAGCGATGTAGAGTTTGAAATTGGACAAAAGTCAAAACATGAAAAATGTAAAACACAACCAAACAAACATTGGGATCAAATAACATTGTTTTATTGATAATAGAACTATTCATAATGATTACAAGCACAGATGTTACAGTCTCCCCTACTTGTGGAAATTTCGTCCCGAAATTTATTTAGAGGAAACTCGTGGGAAAAGATGCGGATATTTCGCCTTCATTTGATCTTCGTGTTCCCAAGTAAACTCGGGTCCACGTTTAGCTTCCCAGCGAACTTTGACCAAAGGAATACGCTTGCGTTTAAGCCACTTGACTTCACGTTCCATAATTTCCACTGGCTTTTCAACGGATTTCAGTGTTTTACCAACACGAATTTCGTCAAGCGGTATGTGGAGGTTCTCATCAGCTAAACACCTCTTGAGATTGGACACGTGAAAAGTTGGATGAACATTTCCAAGTTCAGGAGGTAACTCAAGTCTGTAGGCTACCTTACCGATTCTTTCGACGATCTTGAATGGTCCAACGTATCTAGGTGCAAGTTTTCCTTTCTTTCCAAATCTGATCACACCTTTCCAAGGTGAGACCTTAAGTAATACTCGATCACCGACTTGAAATTCCAAGGGTTTGCGTTTTGGGTCCGCGTAACTCTTCTGACGGCTTCTAGCTGTCTGAAGGTTATCACGAACTTTCTTTATCTTGTCAGTTGTCTCTAAAATGAGTGCAGGTCCAGTAAGTTGAGCCTCGCCGATCTCATTCCAGCAGACTGGTGAACGACATTTTCAACCATAGAGAGCCTCGAAAGGAGCCATTTTGATGCTGGTGTGATAACTGTTGTTGTAGGAGAATTCAATCAACTTAAGATGTGAATCCCAACTACCACCAAAATCGATCACACAAGCTCTAAGCATATCCTCCAGAGTCTGGATTGCTCTTTCAGATTGACCATCCGTTTGCGGATGATAAGCTGTGCTCAAATTAAGTTGGGTCCCCATAGCAGATTGCATGGTTCTCCAAAAATGAGAAGTGAAACGAGCATCTCTGTCAGAGATGATGTTCAAAGGAACACCATGTCGAGCTACAATTTCATCCACATAGATTTTAGCAAGTCTGTCAGCAGGAAAATCCTCACGGATTGGCAAGAAATGCGCTGATTTAGTAAGACGATCAACAACTACCCAAATGGCATCATGACCTTTCTTTGTGCGTGGAAGTTTGGTGATGAGATCCATAGTAATGTTTTCCCATTTCCAAACCGGGATCTCTGGTTGCTCCAATAAACCAGAAGGACGCTGATGTTTAGCCTTAACCTTAAGACAAGTAAGGCATTTTGATACGTATAAGGCAATGTCTTTCTTCATACCAGGCAACCAATAATGAATAAGAAGATCCTTATACATCTTATCTGAGCCCGGATGAATAGAATAACGCGACTTATGGGCTTCATCCATAAGCAAGGTGCGAAGGTTATCTAGGCTTGGGACCCACAAACGGTCCATGAAGTAATACGATCCATTGTCCTTCAGTTCCAGATCAGGTGTTATGTGATAGGGAAATTCCTTATCCATCAAACCTTGTGAAACACAAGATTGTTGAGCCTGAGAAATGCGTGCTTGGATATCGGATCGAGCTTGAATAACAGATTGAACACGTACATAATGAAGCTTAGTACGTTCCTTACGACTCAATGCATCAGCTACGACATTCGCCTTACCAGGATGGTAGCGAATTTCGCAGTAATAGTCGTTTAAAAGCTCAACCCAACGTCATTGCCTCATGTTGAGTTCTTTCTGGTTGAAGATATGCTGAAGACTTTTGTGGTCCGTGAAAACCACACATTTTGTACCGTACAAATAGTGTCTCCAGATCTTTAGAGCGAAAACAACTGCACCCAACTCAAGATCATGAGTGGTGTAGTTCTTCTCATGTATCTTCAACTGCCTCGATGCGTATGCTATGACTTTGTTCCTTTGCATCAGAACACAGCCAAGACCTAATTTAGATGCATCACAATAAACGACGAAATCATCATTGCCCTCAGGCAAAGTTAGAATAGGCGCGTCACAAAGTTTCTGCTTTAAGTGTTGAAAAGCTTCCTCTTATTTGAATCCCCAATCAAAGGGTTTGTTCTTCTGAGTTAGAGCAGTTAGAGGAACTGCAATCTTTGAGAAGTTTTCAATAAAGCGGCGATAATAACCCGCCAGACCAAGAAAAGAACGAACCTCAGTAGGAGTAGTAGGCGTATCCCAATCCTTAATCGCACTGATCTTGGAGGGATCTACATGAATACCTTGTTCGTTGATGATATGTCCTAAGAATTGAACTTCTTTAAGCCAAAATTCGCACTTGGAGAATTTGGCGAAAAGTTGCTCTTTCTTTAGGAGTTCCAGAGTGAGACGAAGATGTTGCTCGTGATCAGCTCACGTCTTAGAGTAAATCAAGATGTCATCAATAAAAACAATGACGAACTGATCCAAATAAGGCTTGCAGACCCTATTCATTAAGTCCATGAAAACAGCAGGAGCATTAGTCAAACCAAATGGCATGACCGTGAATTCATAATGCCCATACCGAGTACGGAACGCTGTCTTGGGAATGTCTTCTTCATGTACCCGAAGTTGATGATACCCCGAACGAAGATCAATCTTCGAAAAATAAGAAGCGCCCTGTAACTGATCAAAGAGGTCGTCTATGCGCGGTAGGGGATATCGATTTTTGATGGTAAGCTTGTTAAGCTCACGATAATCGATACACATCCTAAAAGATCCATCCTTCTTCTTGACAAAAAGAACGGGAGCACCCCAAGGTGAAAAGCTGGGACGGATAAAGCCTTTGTCAGAGAGCTCCTGAAGCTGCTTAGACAACTCTTGCATCTCAGACGGTGCAAGACGATATGGAGCTCTGGCAATGGGATTTGCACCAGGTACGAGATAAATGCGGAACTCGACTTGGCGTGCTGGGGGTAGACCAGGTAACTCTTCAGGGAAAACTTCAGAATAATCCCGAACGACATGAATATCTGAAATAGACTTACCCTTGCCTTTATCTGCTGTAACATGAGCTAAGAAGGCCACATAATTCTTCCGCGGATATTTCCGAGCTTTAAAACAAGACATGAGTTTGAGACCACCGGTAGGTTTCTCACCTTGAACCTGTAGGATCTCGCCTGTCGAAAGCGGCACACGAACAATCTTCTCAGAACAAACTATCTCAGCGTGATGCTTGGATAACCAATCCATACCCACAATGACGTCGAAGCTTCCAAGTTGCATAGGTGTGAGGTTAATAGGAAAAAGATGATCGTTAAGGTTCAACTGGCAGTTGTGAAGAACAGAATCAAGAACAACGGGTTCACCACTAGCAACTTCTACTGTCAAAGGTTTACCTAGTTTTGTTCTAGACACGTGAAGTAATGGCTCAAAAGACAATGACACAAAACTCTTGTCGGCACCCGAATCAAAAAGGACAGATGCAGGCTGATTATTAATAAAGAACGTACCGTTCACCACATTATCGTCCGCCTGCGCCTCTTGGGAATTCAAGTTAAAAGCTCGCCCTCGAGCCTGAGCCTGATTTTGGTTCTGATTCTGATTTTGGTTGGCTAGCCTTGGGCACCGGTTCCTGTAGTGGGTCAGATCCCCACAATTGTAGCACGAACCAGGAGGAAAATGAGGTCGTGCAGCTTGACCTTGTTGCTGAGCAAGAGGCTGAGCAACTTGTTGGGCTTGGTTCTGAACTGCCTGGTTCTGGTTAACAGGAATGCGGCAGGTGGCAGCAAGATGACCAGGCCTTCCACAGTTGGTGCACTGACGACACTGGAGGTGTGGTTGATGATGGCCGTTACACCTGTTGCACAAATGTGCATTGCCAAGATAAGGCTTCTTGGCTAGTGGGTGCGCAGGCTGATTTGGTGCAGCTTGAGCCTGTGCAGTAACAACATAGTTTTGGGAAGCCTTCCGCTTCCTAGACCCTCCAGAATTCTTTCCCTTCTTGTTTTGACCTTTCTTTCTATCTTCCTTATCAGACACCTGCTTCTTACCCTTGTCACCCTTTTTGTGCAGCTTCCCCTTTCGAATCTGCGACTCAGTCAATGTCGCTGATAACTCGATTGCCTGACAGAGTGTGGTAGGGTTGCTACCAGTAATGATGTCTTGTACCGAGTCAGGTAGGCCGTCGATGTATCTTTTGATAGCCTTGTCGAGTGGGGTAACCATAGTTGGGCAAAGCAGACTCAACTCTTCAAACCTATCAGTATAAGCCCTGTGCTTGCCACTGTCTTGTTTCAAGTCCTCAAACTCTTTCTCCAACGCTCGCTGTTCATGACGAGGACAGAATTCCCTCATCATAAGGGCCCTAAGTTCAGCCCAAGTTTGCGCTAGAGCAACTTCTGCACCCCGATCTCTCATAACCCCGTTCCACCATGTGAGAGCCCTCTTCTGAAACACGCTCGAAGAAAACTCGACCTTGCGATTATCCGGACACTGCACGTGGCAGAAAGTATTCTCAATGCTCTCAAACCATTGAAGAAGCCCAGTCGCTCCCTCAGAACCACTAAACTTGAGTGGTTTAGCCGAGTTAAAATCCTTGTATTTGCATGGAGCATTGTTGTTGTTGTTGGCTTGTTGCCATTGAGCAAAGAGATTTGGGAATTGAGCAGCCATCTGCTGCGCAATGATTTCTGCCAGTTCGGCAGTCGCTATTTGGTTTTCGCGTCGAGGAGGCATTCTAAAAGAGGAAAACATGAAAGGAAACGAGTGAGATGATTGGATGAAAAGAATGAGATGAAATAAAATTAACAAACGCAAAGATGGTGGTCATTTGTCCGCATTACCAAGCAAACAAACGACGCACAGTGACTAATCAAAGTAAATGGATCAAAAATAATGTATCGCGAAGACATGCTCGCCTATAAGTGAACACTCATCCCAAGAATTCCCAGGTAAGCACAACTGGTTTCGCGTCTGATGAGATATATATGAAGTGCTTGCCTAGACAGAAAACCCAGAATACAGGCATTCACCCTTCCAGTTTGCACGTGTTCACATTATTTAAAACCCAAAACTTTGACGAGATTTTGAAAATTCAGAAGGCAATAAGCCAAAAATCAAACTGGAAGGGTTCAAAACCATATAACAGAGGGTTCAAAACCTTACAATAGAGGGTTCAAAACCTAGTAATCAATCATCCAAAAACAGATGGTTAATTTTCAAAGCGGATTCGAACTTGATGTTCCCATTGTGGTTATCACCTAAGGATAGGTGAAGTGCATGTTTTAAAATCTAAACACAAGACAACTTGTGTTAGGGTCCTAGAAAGGTTATAGTCTAGGTTAAAGAATTACAAATAACCTAATTCCCTATAACCATTGGCTCTGATACCAACTCTTCTGTCACACCCCGACCACGTATAACATACAAGACGTGGCGGAAAACGTCGGGGAGTGTTGTAACAGAATTAATTGTTTCATAACCATGGCATACAAAGTTGTATTTTATTTATCAACATAAGAGTTACATTGTCTTAAACAGGAAATACAGAGTTTATAACATAATTAAACAAAGTCTATCTTCATTTTATGTCTCTAAGGCACAGGTCCGCCCTAGTGTCACGATCATCATCCTATGGAAAAGCTCCTGAAAACACATGTGAAAATATGTACGTCAGCATAAAAATGCCTGTGAGATACATAGGTTTGTGAAAATAGGATTCATGAGTTAATAGTTTAGAAAAAAAGTTTGTTTATCAAAAGTCAGGCATGAACCTTGTAAATTGTTTTGTTTTGTAAATCGTTTAAAAAGCGATAAGATCGAGTGATATGTATAAATAAGATCATAAAGTATGGTTTAATAAATAACCAAGTAAAATGAGTTTGCGTAAGATAAGTTTGTTTTGTAAAACAATGTCTTGTGAAAAGTATGTTGTTTGTATAAAATGTCATATGTCTAAATTGAAATGATTCAAATAACGCTACAATATGTAATACCATACAAACACTTATATATATAGGAAGTACTAGCGGCGTATCCACCATGCTTGTATCATATTACACATGCCTCGTTACTTAAATCACTTAAACAAACCACCAATGTATAAAGTCTATGTTTAAACCAATAGTCAAAAGTCCTTGTATAAGCCATGTCAAATATTTATAAGTCCAAAAGTAGTCAAGTAATGTGTAACAAATGTTATGTATTGTAAGTAAAGTATTGTCACGTAGTCCAAAATGTATAAATGTATAAATGTACAAAACAAAGTATTTTGAATATATCAAAAAGTTATGTTTTGCCTAGTTAATGCATGTTATATTGATACAAACATTTATGTGGTAAGTTAACGCATACATTCAAGCCTTGAGACAGTCAGATAACCCTTTCAGTCAAGGTTATCAAAAGAAATGTTTTCGGATTCAGTCATTACTTACATCCAAACAAACCCGGGATGTCAGGAATGGGATTTGTCAAGTCCTATGGTACCAGTACTTACTACCGAGCGGCGTAGCTAATGTTAATGAACGTATAATAGTCTCGTTTGTGCAAACCAAATGTCATAGAAAAAGTGAACATGTTATATGAAAACAATGTACTAAGTATGCTAAGTTAACATACAAAGCAGAAAAGTCATGTAAATCAATGTGCTAGCATGCTATCAGTTAACATACATAGCAGAAATGTAATGTAAAACAATGTACTAAGTATGTACACAATGGACATACATAGCATGAAATGTAATGAAATCATGTACTATAATGTACTAACAGACATAGCGGGTATAAGATGTTCAAACAGGAAAGCATGAAAGTAACAAGTAGGCACATGTGTTTCACCCCAAAACAGTTTGGAAAACAGTAAAAGAGGGGTCTATGTACTCACTTGAGATTGCTCAGAAGTCCTAAGATAACCACCAAGCAATGCTAGAGATCACGGAATCAAACGGCACCTAATATAGGTAACTATGTTAATAAACCGGACCTTTATCGGAGGATCGGATAGAATGAGGGTTCGTAAACCAAACGAGCATGGAGACTCGTGTAATATGGTTTAACAAAGCCTACATACTAAATGAAACCTAACATAATGCTTACGACCCATTACGACCCGTTTAGGTAGCTTATGCTACTTTAACGCGTCGTTCGCGTGAAACGCGTTCGGAACGCCTAACTAGTCCTATGACAAGTAAAATATGCCTTAACATGTCTAATATGGTTGTCAAATCAGTTTAGATGTCAAAAGTTATGTTACATATGTTTAAAACGAATTTTGGCATCAAAGGGGTATTTTGGTAATTTACCTAAGGCATATAAACTACCTATCATACAACTACTTAAACGAAGTGACCATAAGGTATAACCTCGAAGGGTTATTCCCTATATACTATGGTCACCTAATGTATTTGGTAGGATCCTAATGATCGACCAAATGGGTCGGGTTCGAAGGTATAAGCGATTTATTAGATCGCTTACCCTACGACCCTAGACAACGTGGTAATCAGTAGGCATAGTCCCAAGGGACTATAACCAACGTGATTACACTCACGTTGCGAAGTTCAAACGAACTTCGCATTGACCATAAACTGGTCAATGCAGAAAGTCAAACAAGGTTTGACTTTCAGACTCGAAAAGCAATAAAAGAACGAAAGAATACTTACGAAGGGTCCCCGAATGCTAATCTAGATCCAAATAACTCAGGTATGAAACAATGGTTCCAACTTAGAGTCTTTTAGATCAGATTCTAGTGAGTTTGAAGTAAATGGGGGTGGGGTATTTATAGTTTTCAGGTTACCGTTAAGATCGTTTCATGGAAACCGTGCTCGAATCTTGTGCGTACACTTGTTGGAAAGTTATGGTGACTAAAAATGACTTCTAATCAGCTGAAAGGGCAAGTGTGGGTTTGTGGTTGAGGATTAAACAGCTGTAATCTGCTGAGTAATCGTTCTTATCTGTTCTGTAAGGCTGACGCGGCCCGCTTCAGGATCAGACAAAGCTCAGGCGGGCCGCCTGGAGCTTCTGATCAGGAATTAAGTTTCAAAAGTGACAGTTTCAGTCCCTGTTGTGTTTTAAGCCCATTTCCGGCACTTCTAAGGCCCGTAAAGCCAACTTTAAGGCCCTAAAATGATGCCTAAACATTGTGGACATGAAACATGCTCAAAAATATGTCGGATGTCAGTTCGTTTGGTCGTACGAAAGCGATGTTCGCTTAATTACGACGGAATGCGCATAAGCGCGAAAAACGATCCAAAATGCGTGACGAATGGATTTTTCTTAAGCCAAACACTAAAATAAAATATTTTAGTGCTTACATAAATTTTTGGATGTCCGGATGTATTCAGAACGTAAGTTATGCGTAAAAATGCAAACTTGTGCACTTTTTGACACTTTTAGTCCCTGAATGACCCAAAAGTTTATTTTATCATACCGAACCCCTCAAAGCCTATTTCTAAGCTATGTAAAGGATATTTATGGTATGTTTAACTCATGGTCATGTTCCGGAATGTTCGTTACAGTTCAAATTGGCATACTTTCGCAGTTTGTCAAGTTTAGTCCCTGTAAGCGAATTAACTTGTTTTTGCCATACCAAAGCCTTCAAAACTTATTTCTAAGTTATGTAAAGGTTATTTAAGGTATGTTAAGTATATGTTGATGTTCCGGAGTATTTTTCGCATTAAACTGATTACGTTTACGCACCAGTTTGCGTATAACCCTCCAGAAAGCGATGTAGAGTTTGAAATTGGACAAAAGTCAAAACATGAAAAATGTAAAACACAACCAAACAAACATTGGGATCAAATAACATTGTTTTATTGATAATAGAACTGTTAATAATGATTACAAGCACAGATGTTACACTTTTCACAAGACATTGTTTTACAAACAACTTATCTTATACAAACTCATTTTTACATGGTTATTCATTTAACCATGAATTATTCTCTTATTTATACATATCATCTGATCTTATCGTTTTTCAAATGATTTACAAGACAAAGCAAATTACAAGGTTCATGACTAAACATTTTTCCAAACATAAGTCATGAATTCTGTTTTCACAAAACCTATGTATCTCACAGGCATTTTTATGCTGACGTACCTATTTTCACATGTGTTTTCAGGAGATGATGCATAGGACTTATCAAGACATACTTAGGCGGACCTGTGCCTTAGTGACTTAAAACGAGACAAGAACTAGTTAATTTTTGTTATGTACTCTTTGTTTCTTGTTTAAAACAATGTAAACTCTCATGTTTGATTAATAAAACAAAACTTCAATTGCCATGGATTTGAAACAATTAATTATGTTACAACACTCCCTGACGTTTCCGCCACGTTTGGTTGTTCCACGTGGTCGGGGTGTGACAGAAAAGATGGTATTAGAGCCAATGGTTATAGGGAATTAGGTTATTAGTAATGCTTTGACCTAGTCTATAACCTTCTTAGGACCCTAACGCGAGTTTACTTGCGTTTAGTCATAAAACAATACCGTCACCTATCCTTAGGCGACTACCACAACAAGAACATAAATTTCAAAACCGCTTTGAAAACTAATCATCTGTTCTAGGATGATTGATTACAAGGTTTTGAACCCTCTATTGGAAGGTTTTGAACCCTCTGTTATATGGTTTTGAACCCCTTTGAATTTTCAAAATCTCGTCAAGGTTTTGGGTTTTAAATAATGTGAACACGTGCAAACTGGAAGGGTGAATGCCTGTATCCTGGGTTTTCTGACTAGGCAAGCACTTCGTATACATCTCATCAAACGCGAGACCAGTTGTGCTTACCTGGGAATTCTTGGGATGAGTGTTCACTTATAGGCGAGCATGTCTTCGCGATACATTATTTTTGACCCATTTACTTTGATTAGTCACTGTGTGTCGTTTGTTTACCTTGTGGTAACAAACAAATGACCACTACCCTTGCTTTCATCAAATTTGTTTCATCTCATTCTTTTCGTCTAATTCTCTCACTCGTTTCCTTTCATGTTTCCTCTTTTAGAATGCCTCCTCGACGTGAAAACCAGATAGCGACTGCCGAACTGGCAGAAATCATTGCGCAGCAAATGGCTGCTCAATTCCCAAACCTCTTTGCTCAATGGAAGCAAGCCAACAACAACAACAATAGTCCATGCAATTTCAAGAGTTTTAACTCGGCGAAACCACTCAAGTTTAGTGGTTCTGAGGGAGCGACTGGGCTTCTTTAATGGTTCGAAAGCATTGAGAATACTTTCTGCCACGTGCAGTGTCCTGACAATCGCAAGGTCGAGTTTTCTTCGAGTGTGTTTCAGAAGAGGGCTCTTACATGGTGGAACGGGGTTATGAGAGACCGTGGTGCAGAAGTTGCTCTAGCACAGACATGGGCTGAACTTAGAGCTCTTATGATGAGGGAGTTTTGTCCTCGTCATGAACTGCGAGCATTGGAAAGAGAGTTTGATGGTTTGAAGCAAGATAGCGGTGAGCATCGAGCCTACACGGACC
>JARYGA010003843.1:0-66386 GCA_030545235.1 Helianthus tuberosus | reverse complement strand
GCATAACTGCATGATATACCAAGTTAGAATATATTGTTTTAACTAATATTCCAAAATTTAATAAATATAATTTAAGTTAAAATATTTATTATTTTAACAAATAATTATATACTTTGGAATATTATAATATACATCAATGATGTAACTCAGAATACACCAAGATTTACAAAACAAGTCTTAATGAACAACTAAGACAAAGAGTCGTTACACGACCTAAACGTCTAATAAAACATGGCACGTGTGCAGGTAGTTGTACGACTCATAGAAGGACCTTGAGCATACGAGATAGCAGGACGCAAACTTGTGAGTTCATGTCCCCCTTTTCTCTTAACTGTTTTCAGATTTATAACTATCGGGGTGTGAAATACATGTCAACTTGGGTATGATTTAGCTAAGGAACGATTTATTAGATCATGTGACCATAGGCTGAACTGGATGTTATTAATTCTTTTAAGAACCACGGGACAAGGTTAGATCTAACGGGTACGGCCAAGCCCCACTCATGGTCCTTATGTGACTACTTAGAGTGCTTTAGTGTCCCAGTTGAGGTGATTCGACAACGTTCAAGGGGATTTGACACAATCAAGGTGATTTGATACAGTCAAGGGAATTTGACACAGTCAAGGTGATTTGACACAGTCGAGGGAATTCGACACAGTCGAGGAGATTCGACAAAGACAAAAGTCTACTCATATTGAGTA
Source organism: Helianthus tuberosus (assembly GCA_030545235.1). NCBI lineage: Eukaryota > Viridiplantae > Streptophyta > Magnoliopsida > Asterales > Asteraceae > Helianthus > Helianthus tuberosus. Next base: position 65,685 of record JARYGA010003843.1, on the reverse strand, counting down.
CTCCCTATGTCTTCACATACATTAATGTCCTTGCAAAACATTAATTGATCTGTTCATAGACGCTTTTCATACCTGTTTTCAAAGGAGTCTCTATAATGTTTACAAGTTTACCAATACTCATACAAAACGCATGAACTCGCTCAACTTTTGTTGATGTTTTCAAAATTACATGTATTTCAGGAAACAAGTTGGATCTTGGGCGTGGTGTTGTTTCGAGATATGAATTTCAAGTTTAGATGTCATCCACTTTTGTTGGTTTGTAACTTAGTCAGAGATTGTGTTGTTTGAAACTTAAATGATTGGTGTTGGTAATTGTAAGGACCTTCAAAAATGTCCATAAACGACCCATAAGTGAAAACCCGGACCCCTGAAACCCTAATGTGCATGAAAAACCAAGAAATTTAGGGATTTGGTTTTCACGCGGGCCGCGTAAGAGATAAGGTAAGGTTTACGCGGGCCGCGTCAACTTAAAGTTGACCGGATAAGCATTCTGGGCCACGTGTCGCACACGTGGCAGATCTACCGATGACACGCTAGCCCTAGTGTAGACTAGGTGGCCCTCGCGGGCCGCGTAAGACCTTGTTTAGGTTTACGCGGGCCGCGTAAAACTTAAAAAGTTGCTATAAATTGCTGGTGCATGAGCAGTTCATCTGTGTTTGAAAATTTAAATCAAAAACGTTTCTTACTGCTCAAATTCGAAGTTTTACGGAGGGAAACGCTGCTACGAATACATGGTATTAACTCGATCACTGCTACCATACAATGTCCGATTGATTGAAACCGATCCGATGGATGTTTAAGTGCTGCCCAATTCAGGGCTATACATTGTCATTCGTCATGAGGGTTTTGATTTCGGGAGCTTATCGTAAATGTTGTATTAAGTTACTGACCTAGTATCGTGTGCATTGTTATTTAAATTAGGTTATCAGGCTTATCAGTAGGCTAAACTCTGCCCGTCTAAACTTGCAATGTGAGTCATTCTCTTATTATCAACAATGTTTTACAATACTCCATTTATTTTCAAAAGTTATAATTATAGGGATTAAATCTTGGTTATCTTGAATCACTGGCAAGTGGGGTATTGTACACATTACTAATTTCTCACGGTTAGGTTCATCAACCTAATAGTGATAATCATCACTACTTGGGTAAAAGGACCCAATAGTGGTATGACCATCGTCACCAGGGTGTGACACGACGCCAGATAAAAATAAGATAGTAGCCATTGTAATCGCTCTTATGCTGTAATTCATAACTATGTGTCGTTCTATCAAAATTGTGTGACTCGCCAGTATTTCCCCGCTGATCAAATATTTTTAAAACATGTTTCAGGTGACCTACTGTGAATCAAGGAAAAGTGCTACGGAGCACTAATAAAGCTTGAAGTGGTGGTTCAGTTCAATAAATAAACATGTTTTGTAAAACAGGGAATTTCCTCGTGAAATTCCTCTATTGTAAATTACGGGGTTGGTCCCAAATTATGAAATAAAATAATGGGGCATTTTCAAGTTTTAAAAGATCCTGTCAAACTTCCGCTGTCAACTCAAATAATAAATACCACGGGTTTTCTGTCCCGCGGCTCCTGGACCGGGTCAGACCAGGACGGGGGCCGTGACAGAAAAAGGAGGTATCAGAGCCACTGATTTAAGCCAATTAAGTATTTAGAAATACTTAATTTCTCAATTTGCCACTCTATGATTCTGTGAAAATTTAACTTGCAATTGTGTTTTCTTTATATCTGCTAAATAGCATGAATGAGTTATCTGAAGCTCTTCAGAATCTCAATCTCCATTCTGCTGGTATGGAAGTTTCTAGAGACTCTTCCGACTATCTGGCCGATACTGAAGAACCTATGGAATTCCAGGCTCAAGTCCAGGAGAAACCCAAGTCAAAGAAGAGAAGAAGATTTGTAGGCTGGAGACACGCACGGAGGAAGAAGCCAGCCGCACAGAGGATTAAGAAGACTGAGAATCCCAAGGATAAAGGCAAAGGAATAGAGATCGGGGAAAGTTCAGGGCAAGCACAGGAAATGCCACCATGGGAAGAGTTGGATCGCAAACTGGCAAATTGTGACCTCATTGGACCTGCCAATGAAGCCCTCTTCAATTACCCAATTGAAGCACAACTTCCAGCCAATCTGGAACCTGCTATCCCAGATCCCATTGTCAACCACCAACTTCTACCCGGAGAGCTAGAGGAATGGTGGATAAGTAATTGGCAATTTCAGAATCTCTTAAATAACCCTCACACCTTTTTCCCATAGTTTGACCCTGAGCCTGCACCAAACCCACCTATGAGCACAGAAAACTTGGCTGAACTCCGCCACTATGGCGAAGAGCTGGTGGATGCAGGAAATAGAATCCGGGAAGTGGGGGAGAGGATATCACGGAAATACGACGAGAGGGAACGCCGTTTCTGAAGTGCCAGTTGACAGGGATCGTATGTGGTTGTGTGGTTACTTGTTTAATAATAATAATAATAATCATAATAAAAAAAATATAACTATGTAAGATAACTTAAAATAAAACTTTTGTAATATAACGGGTGTCTAACGATGCATACTAATATATATAAAAATATCAACGTCGCAAAGTCGACAATTTTGGCTATACGTGTTAACGTGATTATGTGCGATTGCTTTATTGTGTTTGGTTGTTATTTATTTATGCTAATCACTTATATATATGTATTAATTACCAGATGGAACATGCTAGTAATGAACCAGTTAACGTGGTTAACCAATCCGAGCAAAACAATGGAGATCAATTTCTGAATAGGCAGGATATTGAAAATATCATTGCTCAGGGAATAGCCAATGCTATTCCAACAATCCTTGCTGCTGCCCAAAATCCAATTGAACCTCAACCAATTATTCCCAGCAAACGTACTCACGCGACAATTTCAGTAATAGTGTAAACGGAGGCAGCAACAATAATAATAACGATAATGATGGGATACAAGCTCCATTCCTAAAGAAAATGAAAGCTGCAACGCCTGGTTGCACTTACAAGGAATTTCTTGCCTGTAAACCAGTTGAATTTGCAGGCAACGAAGGGGCGACTACTGCACTGCATTGGTTAAAGAAAACCGAAGCAGTAATTAAAATAAGTAAATGTGCCGAGGAGGACAAGGTCATGTACGTGTCACATCTTTTTAAAGAAGGGGCGCTAGAATGGTGGAATACAGTACTACAAGCCAAGGGAAGCGATGTGGCCTATGCCATGAATTGGGAAGAATTTAAAAGTCCGGTGGAAAGAAAATTATGTCCCGAATATGAAAAGGAACAAATGGCAAATAAGTTCCTGAACCACCGGATGGTGGATGTAGATTGTCGAGGGTATACTTCGACATTCTTCGAATATGCTAGAGTTGTACCAACCCTGGCTTCGCCAGAACCGGTACTTATTTCTCGCTATATTTGGGGTTTGATTGGCGAAATCCATGATATCGTTAAAGCTGTGAGACCTCGCACAATTGACGATGCCGTAGAATTAGCCAACACCTTGACGGACAGGTTGGTGCGTACGCGAGAAGAGAACCGGAAGAAGGAAGTGGCCTAAAAGATTACCCAAGGATTCCGTGTGGGTAATAATAGTAATTTCAAGAAAAAGGGAACCGGGCAATCTTCCACTGCTCCATTTTGCAATACCTGTAAAAGAAAGCATTTTGGAAAATGCAAAGGGTATTGCAATTTCTGCAAAATTCCGGGGCATCAAGAAGAAGATTGCAGGAGGAAGAAATCAACTATCTGCTTCAACTATGGAGAAGCTGGACATTTTAGGCCAGACTGCCCGAAATTGGTCAAACCAGCTGATAACAAAACCAAACCGGCAGAAGGAACTACCAAAAAGAACGCAAGAGCCTTCCAACTGACTACCTAGGAAGCAGAGCTAATCCTTGATGTGATAGCTGGTATGTTCCTAGTTCACGACGTTTATGCAAAAGTATTATTTGACTCTGGTGCAAACCAAAGTTTTATAAATACTTCATTCTGCCAAGCTCTTAAGCTACCTTTAACCAAACTTAGGCAGATTTTTACGGTAGAAACCGCATATGGTAATTCTGTTCACATAGATAAGGTTTTGCAAAAAGGAAAGATAGAACTCTTAGGCCATAAATTTTCTGCAAACCTGTTACCTATGGATTTAGCTGGATTTGATGTTGTGTTAGGAATGGATTGGTTAGTAGCCAACCATGCTCGAATCCTTTGTGATAAGAATTCCATGGAAATATATACACCCACAGGAGAAGTAGTGGTGATTACAGGAGATAAGCCACGTAAGCCAATGAAATTCATTTCAGTAATGAAAGTGGCCAGTTATTCAAGAAAACAAGAAATAGTGTATATGATTTCGGTAATCATTAACACGAAAGGTAAGGAACTTAAAGAAATTCCGGTAGTATCAGAATACCCGGATGTATTCCCAGAAGAACTACCTGGATTACCACCCGATAGGGAAGTAGAATTTAGAATTCATCTAATTCCTGGAACTACACCGATAGCCAAGGCACCTTATCGGTTAGTACCCACCGAAATGTTAGAATTGAAAAAGTAGTTAGATGAATTACTAAGCAAAGGATTTATACAACCTAGTTCATCCCCGTGGGGAGCTCCAGTGTTGTTTGTGAAAAAGAAAGATGGTTTGATGCGAATGTGTATCGATTACAGGGAATTGAATAAGGTTACAATTAAGAATCGATACCCATTACCTAGGATTGATGATCTTTTCAATCAACTTCAAGGAGCTAGATATTTTTCTAAGATAGATTTACTCTCCGGATACCATCAGTTGAAAGTACAAGAAGAAGATATACCTAAAACTGCTTTCAGAACTAGGTATGGTCATTATGAGTTTACAGTCATGCCCTTTGGATTAACAAATGCTCCTGCAGCATTCATGGACATGATGAATAGGATCTGTAAACAGTACTTGGATAAATTTGTAATTGTCTTTATCGATGATATACTTATTTATTCCAAAAGTCAGGACGAGCATTGTGAGTGAGACAACCCGTACTTTCAAGGTCAGTATCATCTTTGTCACGTGATCCCGTTTCTCGTTATTCGCTTTTATATTCCGTTTGACAAAGAAAAATAGTAAACACTTGTGACTAATTGGTATACGTATAATGGGTTCGAGTGAACGTGTATGAGTGTGTGAATTGGGCCGCACCCCAAATCATTGAAGTCCATATGTTGGCCCATATGTTGCGATGTTGAGTGGGCCTTGATTGCTAGTATGGACTGTTGTAACCATATGTATTGGCAGCCCATTTAGTTGGGCTTAAACATCATCATGGCCAGAAGTGGAATCGCCCCCTAACTCTTAGCATATAAATGCACGTAATATGTTCTTGATCCTATTCCCCATTTGTGTGTGTGTGCGACGACAGTAGTAAAACCCTCAGTCGGGATCATCATCATCACCGGTTAGTGTTACCTCTTATTTGTCTAAGTGTTGGCTATTGATTCTATGTGAACAAATGTTGATAAGTCTTGCGTGATATTGTTGATGTAGGTAACATGATTCCTTTCGGTTATATATGATTAGTTGCTTTGTGATGTGTGTGAGAGTGTAGAACACTTTTATAAAGTCAGAATTGTATGCAAAAATTAATGATTGGGCCATGTTAGGGATTTCAGCACCGAAAGGAATGGCAGGTTATCATTGATCCTATTAGATAGTGACTGATTGTAAGGTTGGGGGTGTTATAGTTGTCAAGCAAAATAATGAATTCATATTATGTGTGTGTGTAACCGGTAGTTGTAAGTGGGCTAGTAGAGTTCTTGGACTGATCTGATTGGTATAATTGGGCCGCATGTTTTGGTTGGACAGCATCCTTTTATGATGGTGGGTAGTGGGCTGCATTTGTAGCAATGATTGTTACGAACATGATTTTTGTGAACTGGCAACATTCGATTATTGTTTGGACTATTAACAGAAAATGAGATTGTTTGATTGTAGTTACTTGAATACATGATCGAGTGTTGTAATCTATTAAGATGTAATCGGCTATGCGATCATACGATCTCGATATATTGATAAGGATCTGATGTTCATATGAGTATAATTATTAGTTGTGTTGTACTGAGTGTTTTCATCTTGTTCGATCACGGATAAACCTTCGTTAATTAAACGGTAGTGCTCGATCCGATTCAGTTGACTAGGAGGTGTGCGTGAACGGTTATGTTATCGTTTGTATGGCATGTTGAATTAACAGTATTATTACTTGTACGATACGTGCATTAGTTGACAAGTATATGTGGAATATCATGAATTGAGCTGGTATGAATACTGAATGTTAAATATGTGTTCATCATAGGACTTGATAGATTTGGTGGTTAAACGGATAATTAAACCTACCGAGCACTCTAAGGTGAGTTCACTACATTCGAGCATGCGTCCCAGTGGTTGGGGACAGTCAGTGGGTATCCCGTGGAGGGATAAGTCTTTTTGGTAAAAACGGGTATATTGGTTAATATTCTCACCTATCATTCTTGTAAGTCCCTTATGTTGTTACCTGGAGGGTAACGGGTATTAGTTGGTAGCGCTACTTAGGTTTGGCACCCTCACTCCGCTCCTAGAAAGGACGGATGTGAACTAATGACCTAGTCGGGCCCAGTGCTGGATAGGAGTACGTGGGAAAGGGCAGTCATGTACTACAGGAGCTGTCTTGTTCGGAATTGAGATATTAACAATATTACTTGCATTGGTTATTGAACTGTTTTACATTAAACTGGTAACAAACGTTTTCTTAAACTGTGGACTCGCCAGCTTTGTCTGATACACTTGTTACATGCTCGCAGGTCGTTAGGTGATTGAAACAGGAGCTTGCTGGCTGGAGAGCAAGAGTGGTCATGGTCATACCGACGGGATTATTTGTCAAATACTTATTTATTATGATTGATTCGTTTTTACCTTATGATACTTTAATGCTTCCGCTGAACTTACGGTTTTGAATAACTTATGATTGGGGTTTTATTATTATTAAACGATGGAACTTTATTTTAAGCTTGTGATTCAATGTAATTGGTGGCTCATTGCTAGTAGTCACACACCTAACAGGGACACTCCCTAGGTGGTAATCTGAGGGTGTGACAGTTTGGTATCAGAGCCACTGGTTATACTGAACTTGGTTTTAAAACGAATTTATAAAACCAGACTATAACCGAACTGATCCGAAACCGACCATGACACTCAGCCCCAGACTGCAAGGTTCGTCTCTTGTTTATTATTGCACAGTATCTCTAGTATTTACTATTAGAAAACATCACACGTGAATGCACACTTAGCACAACAGTATGAACTTATATGTTAACATCTCATGTTAGGTGTGACACTCCTTGAACTCTCATGAACTAAGTAGTGATGTCATCAGTTTTGTTGTTTGAATTTGGGAAACCTTTCAACACGAGTCGGGAGGAACTGAGATAAACATGCAAACTGGGTTATTATTATGGGTGCACACATAATAATAATGTGGGGTGCATGTGAGTCCCAGTAAATCTCGACGAGTGTGAAAAAGGAATTCCGCGTTGTTAGTCGATCTTGTATTTGAACCTCGAAAACTGTGAGTACCATGGCAATACTTGACGTCTACTTGAACTTGCCTGTTAACTCGTCCCTTTTTCCCATACTTATAGAATCATGAACGGACGTGGTGGAGGCCGTCGTGGTGGAGACGGTGGAGGCCGCGGTGGTGGACGTGGTCAGATTAATATGACTCAAGCTGAATTAACGAACCTAATCAATGCACAGGTGGCTGCAGCCTTAGCGGCTTACCAGGCTGGTCAGCCGGCGCCGCAGAATCCACACCATCCACCTGTTTGCACGTTCAAAACTTTTAGGGATTGTAAGCCACAGACCTTCAGCGGGACTGAAGGGGATGTAGGACTCTTGCGCTGGTTTGAAAAGGTGGAGTCCGTATTCGCGTTGTGTAACTGCCCTGTTGGGGACAGAGTGAAGTATGCTACGGGCACGCTCGAGGATGGTGCCCTGACATGGTGGAATGCCCAGGTTCAGCTGTTAGGCATCGAGGCGGCGAACGCCACTACGTGGGAAGACTTTAAGGAGTTGATGAGGGAGGAATACTGTCCTCATGATGAGATACAAAAACTAGAGAACGAGTATTATGATCTGAAATTGGTGGGGTCTGAGGTTGAAGCATACGTGAAGCGGTCGTATAAATTGGCTGACTTGTGTCCGAATTTGTCCCGACCTATGTCTCGAAGAATTGAGTTGTTCATCAAGGGATTACCTCCACGAGTGAAGGGTTTGGTTACTGCAGCAAACCTCAATAACTTAACTGAGATTGTCCGTTTGACTCAAAAGATTGTTGATCAGGAGGTGGAAAGTAATTTACTACCACCACGTATTTCTAGTACTACTACAGCCGCTACTACTTCCACTGCTCCTGCTACTGATAGCAAGCGTAAGTGGAACGATATGGACAAGGGGTCCAACTCTGCACAGCCTCAGAAGAAAACGGATACTGGCAGCAATCGCAGTTTCAGCCAGTCATCGTCAGTGAATCAAAACCAGAGCAACAATTCAGGTCAGGGATCTTATGCGGGGAAGCTACCTTTGTGCAACAAGTGTAACTATCATCACAGGGGACAGTGTACTCGGGTTTGTCATCGGTGTAACCGATCAGGGCACGTGGCTAGGGATTGCAGGGCTACACTTCCAGCTCAGCAGCAGCCATCACAGCAGTCGGGTAAACAACAGGCTCAGCAGAACCAGGGTACTCAAAAAGGGTGTTACCAGTGTGGGGCCGAGGGGCACTTCAAGCGAGACTGCCCTCAGCTGAAGCAGAACACAGGGGGTAACAACGAGAATAACAATGCTGGAAACAATGGGGGTAATGTTGCGCGTGGGCGTGGGTTTGTGTTAGGAGCTGGGGAAGCACGGAACGACGGTAACGTGGTTACTGGTACGTTTTCAGTAAACGGTGTATTTGCTTCTATTTTATTTGACTCTGGTGCCGATTGGAGTTACGTGTATTTGCGGTTCAGTTGTCAGTTAGGGTTAAGTCCTACACCTCTCGTAACGAAACACATAATAGCAAATGGTAAAACAATCGAAGCTTCGCATGTCCTGGTTGGGTGTAAACTCGATCTTCTGGGTCAAGTATTAGACATTGACCTACTTCCCATTACTCTTGGAAGTTTTGACGTGGTTATCGGTATGGACGGGTTGTCCAAGTATCAGGCGGAGATTCTCTGTAAGGAGAAGATCGTACGTGTTCCTCTCCCTAGCGGATAATTTTTATCGGTTCAGGGTCATCTTAGTGGGATCCCGGTTAGTATTGTTTCAGCAATGAAGGCTCAGAAGTATCTGTGTAAGGGCTATCCTGCTATTTTAGCCCTTGTCACTGATTCACAGTCTGATGAAAGGAAGATCGAGGATCTTCCAGTTGTTCGTGAATTCCCTGACGTATTTCCTGAGGAACTCCCTGGTTTACCTCCACGTCGACAGGTGGAATTTCAGATCAACCTCGCTCCAGGGGCAGCCCCGATTGCTCGTGCTCCTTACCGTCTTGCACCAGGGGAGATGCAGGAATTGTCAAATCAACTTCAGGAGCTATTGGACAGGGGTTTTATCCGACCTAGCTCTTCACCTTGGGGAGCCCCAGTTCTGTTTGTGAAAAAGGACGGGTCTTTTCGCATGTGTATAGATTACCGCGAGCTCAATAAGGTGACGGTCAAGAACCGTTATCCTTTACCACGTATTGACGACCTGTTTGACCAGCTGCAAGGGTCAAATTTCTACTCCAAGATCGACTTAAGGTAGGGTAATCTTCAGGTACGGGTTAGAGAGGAAGATGTTCCCAAAACAACATTTCGGACGCGGTACGGTCACTATGAGTTCTTGGTTATGCCATTCGGGTTGACCAACGTACCAGCGGTCTTCATGGATCTCATGAACCGCGTATGCAAGCCGTATCTGGACGACTTTGTTATCGTTTTTATTGATGACATTCTGATTTATTCCAAAAGCAAGGAGGATCATGAGCGACATCTACGTCTTATCTTAGAACTTCTGAGGAGGGAGCAGCTATATGCGAAGTTTTCTAAATGTGATTTTTGGATTCGAGAGGTACATTTTCTGGGCCACATCGTTAATGAGATGGGTATACACGTGGATCCTGCCAAGATCGACGCCATTAGAAATTGGGCGGCACCAAAGAATCCTTCGGAGGTGCGACAATTTCTCGGTCTAGCAGGGTATTATCATCGTTTTATTCATGTCTTCTCGAAGATTGCTCAGCCACTCACCTCATTAACACAGAAGAAGGTAGTTTATTCTTGGGAGCGAAACAGGAGGATGCCTTCCAACTTTTGAAACAGAAATTGTGTAGCGCGCCGATTCTATCTTTACCAGAGGGTACAGAGGACTTCGAGGTCCATTGTGATGCATCGATTCAGGGTCTGGGTTGCGTGTTGATGCAGCGCAACAAAGTGATAGCTTACGCTTCTCGACAGTTGAAAGTACATGAGAAGAACTACATGACTCACGACTTAGAGTTAGGGGCAGTGGTCTTTGCATTGAAAATTTGGAGGCACTATCTGTACGGTACCAAGTGCACCATCTACACCGATCATAGGAGCCTTCAGCATATCTTCGACCAGAAGGAATTGAATATGCGTCAGCGTCGTTGGGTAGAGTTGTTCCATGATTACGAGTGTGCCATCAAGTATCACCCGAGTAAAGCTAATGTTGTAGCAAATGCTCTTAGCCGCAAGGAACCGAAGCCGAAGCGTGTTCGTGCTCTACAGCTTACTATTCACTCTGATCTACCCACACGGATTCGTTTAGCTCAGGTCGAGGCCTTAAAGGATGAAAACATTGAAGCTGAGGGTTTGCGTGGTATGAACAAGAAGTTCGAGCAAAAGTCTGATGGCATTTACTATTTTATGGGGAGATTATGGGTTCCTCTGTTTGGCGATCTCCGCGAACTTGTGACGGATGAAGCACATAAGTCACGATAATCTGTTCACCCGGGGTCTAATAAGATGTATCAGGATCTCAAGGTCTCGTATTAGTGGCCGAATATGAAAGCTATCATAGCCACGTATGTAAGGAAGTGTTTGACTTATGCTAGAGTCAAGGCAGAGTATCAGAAACCCTCGGGACTACTCCAGCAACTAGAGATACCGATGTGGAAGTGGGAGCAGATCTCCATGCATTTTGTTACAGGATTACCGAGAACACAGGCGGGGAACGACACGATATGGGTAATTGTCGATCGTCTTACGAAGTCAGCACACTTTCTACCAATTAAGGAAACAGATAAGCACTCTCAACTTGCAGGGATATACCTTAAGGATGTGGTTTCTAGGCACGGGGTGCCAACTTCTATCATTTCGGATCGGGATCCGTGTTTCACTTCGGAGTTGTGGCAGGCTATGCACAGGTCGTTTGGCTCGCGTCTCGACATGAGTACTGCGTATCACCCTCAGACCGATGGTCAGAGTGAGCGCACTATTCAGACACTTGAAGACATGTTGCGGGCGTGTGTTATTGATTTTGGGAAGGGTTGGGAGAGACATTTGCCATTAGTAGAATTCTCCTACAACAACAGTGACCACACTAGCATCAAGGCAGCTCCGTTTGAGGCATTATACGGGAGGAAGTGTCGTTCACCTCTCTGTTGGGCTGAAGTGGGTGACAGTCAGATTTTAGGTCCTGAACTGGTATTAGAGACTTCAGAGATGATTGTGAAGATCAGGGAATGTATGGCAGCAGCTCGTGACCGTCAGAAAGCCTATGCCGACAAACGTAGCAAGGAGGTAGAGTTCGAAGTGAATGATCGTGTCATGTTGAAAGTTTCACCGTGGAAAGGCGTTGTACGCTTCGGAAAGCATGGCAAGCTTAATCCACGCTACGTTGGACCGTTTAGAGTTCTTGAACGCATCGGTAAAATGGCCTACAAGCTAGAATTACCTGCTGAGTTGGGTAATGTTCACGATGTCTTCCACGTTTCGCAACTAAAGAGGTGTTTTGCAGAGGACCCACTAGTGGTACCCTTCCAAGAGCTGAAGATTGACGACAAGCTACAGTTTGTCGAAGAGCCCGTTGAGATTATGGATCGAGAGGTTAAAGTACGTAAGCACAGTCGTATTCCAATTGTCAAAGTTCGTTGGAACTCAAGACGTGGACCGGAGTTCACATGGGAGCGTGAGGATCAAATGAAGCTCAAGTATCCACACCTTTTTCCTAAAGACAAATCTAAATCTGGTAAAACTGGTGAATTTCGGGACGAAATTCCTTTTCAAGTTGGGGATGATGTACCACCTGAGCAAAATCCACGACAATCTTGATTTATCACTTCACTCCTTCGTGCCTACTTGTCAAATTTCGGGACGGAATTTCTTTCAAGTTGGGGATGATGTGACAACCCGTACTTTCAAGGTCTGTATCATCTTTGTCACGTGATCCTGTTTCTCGTTATTCTCTTTTATATTCCGTACGACAAAGAAAAATAGTAAACATTTGTGACTAATTGGTATACCAAATGGAAGGTCCCACAATCAGCTATGGAAGTTAGAAGTTTTCTCGGGTTAGCCGGATACTATAGACGATTTATTAAGGATTTTTCCAAAATAACTGTACCATTAACTAAGCTAACCTATAAAGCAGTGAAGTTTGAATGGGGATCTAGACAAGAAGAGGCTTTTAAGATTTTAAAGCAAAGATTAACAAACGCCCCAATTCTTGCCTTACCAGAAGGAACAGAAGATTTTGAGGTTTATTGCGATGCTTCTAAGCTAGGATTAGGATGTGTGCTAATGCAACGCAAGAAGGTGATTGCGTACGCCTCAAGGCTGTAACACCCCGTGTTTTCGGAAGTCAAAGTCAAGGTCAAAGTCAACGACCGATTGTACGTGTTTGACTTATAGTAATTTCCTTATTTTAATTGTATTATGTGGATTAAGTGTTGTTAATTGCTAAAATCGATGTGTGTTAATCGCTATCTAATCGACTTAGGACTGTGAATGATAGGAAGTAACAATGCGATAAAGTTAACTAATCAATAATCAAGCTATGCTACTCGACATCGAATCGTGATACGAACCGCAACTCGACGTAATTTGGTTATTATACGTGTGCATGTGCCTTATGTGTTACTTGTGCGTGTTATATATATATATATATATATATATATATATATATATATATATGTTGTGGAAATCAATCGAACTCAATCGAACACGAATCCGAATCGAAAATCAAACTATGATAATTAGTAGTAGGGACTAAAAGTAATTTGACTAGGGAACCCTATCGTGACGAGCCGCTCGCAATCGAAATCGAAACATCAAAAATCGTCGCGTCAAACAATCGAACCAAGTGCCATCCGGCCGGATAGCCATCCGACCAGATAGCCCTTACGCCACAGGTCAGGTGTCATCCGACCAGGATGTCATCCGACCGGATCGTCATCCGGGCGGTACGCCATCCGATCGGATAACCCTTTCCTCTTTTGGAATCCTATGAATACCCCTGTCATTGTCATTCTTTCCATTTCTGGAAACTCTCTGTCTGAACCACTCGTGCTCCTTACCTTTTCTTCGATTTCTCTCAATCCAGGTAAGATCTCGTCCTAAATCTTGTACTTTCTTGATCTACGCGCACTCCTATACCTTCCTATCTTTTAAATCTTAACTTTTAACCGTGAAATCACTAGATTTCGGGTATTCTAGGCTGACGTCGTCACGTGTTCTTCAAGAAATTTATGTTTTGACTTCAATCCACCAAGAACAACCGAGATCTAACCGATTTCCACGCAAACATACAAAGATCTTGTAAAGATCTCGACACAAGAATGGTGAAAAGAGATTGAAAGATGGTTTCTAACTTTCTTTCAACTCTTTTACACTCAAAACACTCAAAACCGGTAGAATCGGGTTCTGATCTAGTCTCCTACTCACCCTTAGTGTTGTACTGGCTCAAATCTGGATTCCGCCCACGAGACCACCGAGTTCGGGTTAAAGAAAACAACCGTCTAGAGCCGGTAACTGACCGAGCTAGGGTGTTTCCTGGTCGGTTTAGTGACCTGGGTCAAAATGGGGGTTCTATTGGTTAACACGTTGTCATAGCATCTCGACATAAGGACAAACCATCAAAATGACCAAGTATAGGACGAACGGAACAATCGGAACGGATTGCTGTCCGACCAGATTGCTGTCCGATCGGATAGGTCATCCGAACGGATTGTCATCCGAACGGATCACACTTGGGACCCACACATGAACAACCTTATCTAAAGTTTGAGTATTGAACGAAATGTAATCCGATCAGACGACCATCTGACTGGATTGCTCTTCGGATCATGAGATACTAAGACTTTAAAGACTTAAACAATTTTCAACATGTTCAATAACAAGGTTGCCATCCGATCGGATTGCCATCCGATCGAATGATACTTCTGTTGTGAACTTGTCTTCAGTAAGTAACCTCGTCACTAAGTTGCCGTCCGACCGGACCACTGTCCGACCGGATGACAATCCGAACGGATTGCCATCCGCACGACCCGTCATCCGATCGACCGACTTGATGGATAGAGATGCTTCAATGTTTTCAAAATACTACAACGAAAACTTCAAAAGACAAACCATCGTACACAAAAAGAAACAATCCACTCGAATCGCCATCCGACCGGACAACTGTCCGACCGGATGACCACCCGAACGGATTGTTATCCGCACGGATTGCTGTCCGATCGGATTACCATCCGATCGAACCACTATCCGACCCTTTCACACTTTGTGACGTTTTACGCATCACTTATCGTTATGCTATCAAATCTATTCAGGCTAACCTTACTCGCTAAGCGCTCCTATCAATCCATCAATCGCTGTGAGTATACTCGATCCCTTTTTGCTTTAAGCACTTTTGGGTGTTACATACGTTACAACTATTCAAATCACATCAAACACACTACTCAATACTATTTGAACGCTAACCATTAATGCATGTTATACGTGGCTTATGAATGCTTGTTTGTTATGTTTACACATGGAATGTTGTCTACCTGCCTTAGCAACGATAGTACTATAGTTTGGACTCAGCACCCGCTCACACGGGGGTTGTTAAGGATCATTACTTGCATGGATTACGGTGGTAATCATGTATTGCGAACTGCCTCGGGCAGTCAACCCGCAGTCATTGGTATCGATGGATCTATGTCGATAACTAACGTGCTTCATTTCACTATGTGTACGTGCTGGTTATGCGTAAATGAATTCGAACTCTATATGCTATTATCAAACTTGTATGCTCACCTTTACATTATCTGTATTGACTTTATTTTAACGTATGTGACAGGTGCTTAGGACGCACACTAGGTAGGAAATTGAAACTAGAATAACGCTTTAGAGCCCAACAAATAGTTGTCTGTAGTAGTTAAACTAAGGGTCTCTAGAAGCAGATAAACAATTGCTGCCTATTTAAATCTGAGTTGTTGGAACAGAATATTTGCCTGGATTTTGTCTGTAATAATTATTTTGCTGTTTGAGATATGGTATGGGACGTATTATTTAAATTGAATAGTATTTATAATCATTATGGAAACTTCTGGACAATCTGTTTCGCTCAGTGCCATGCCCCGATGATTCCGCCATCGGTTGGGGTGTGACAAAGGCAATTGAAGAAGCGTGAAGAAAATTATACGACTCATGATCTAGAGTTAGGAGCCATAAGTTTTGCCCTTAAGATTTGGAGACATTATCTGTACAGAAGTAAGTTTACAGTCTATACAGATCATAAGAGTTTAAGATACATATTTGGGCAAAAAGAATTAAACATGAGGCAAAGAAGGTGGATGGAAATTCTAAGTGACTACGACTGTGATATTCAATATCACGAATGAAAGGAAAATGTAGTAGCAGATGCCCTAAGTCATAAGTATCATGAGAAACAACGACGAGTTCGTGCACTTAGATTAAATCTACAAATAGATTTAATGGAACAACTGAAAAACATTCAAGAAACAGCAATCAAGGATGATGCTGAAGGAATGAAAGGACAAATAGGGGAATTAGAGCAAGGAAGCGATGGAATTTGGAGATTCCATAAGAAAAGGATTTGGGTACCTAAACTAGGAGAATTAAGAAATAAGATTTTAGAAGAGGCCCATAAATCTAGGTATACTATGCATCCTGGTAATAATAAGATGTACCAAGATTTAAGAAATAATTTCTGGTGGATAGGGATGAAAAAGGACATAGCTAGGTACGTCTCTAAGTGCCTAACTTGTTCACAAGTCAAGGCGGAACACCAGAAACCCTCAGGTCTACTTCAACAATTAGAAATACCCGTATGGAAATGGGAACTAATAACCATGGATTTTGTTACTAAGTTGCCCAAAACCAGAAAAGGTAACAACGCAATTTGGGTAATTGTGGATCGATTAACCAAATCAGCTCATTTCCTACCCATGAAAGAAACCTTTAGCATGGAAAGGTTAGCAAAGTTGTACGTAGACGAGATAGTATCACTACATGGAGTTCCACTCTCCATTGTATCGGATAGAGATAGTTGCTTCACTTCACATTTCTGGACAAGTTTCCAAGAAGCCATGGGGACACGACTAAATTTAAGTACTGCATACCATCCTCAGACAGATGGACAAAGTGAAAGGACGATCCAAACCCTGGAAGACATGCTCAGGGCATGTGTGATAGATTTTGGTGGAAACTGGGATGACCACCTACCCTTAATCGAATTCTCCTATAATAATACTTATCATGCAAGCATTGATGCTGCCCCGTTCGAAGCACTATACGGACGTAAGTGTAGAACTCCAGTTTGTTGGGCAGAAATAGGAGAAAGTCAATTATCAGGTCCTGAGATTGTGCAAGAGACCACCGACAAGAGCACTCAAATCAAGGAAAGATTAAAAACGGCTCGAGATCGCCAGAAGAGTTATGCAGACAATCGACGCAAGCCACTAGAATTTCAAGTTGGAGACAGGGTACTCTTGAAAGTTTCTCCTTGGAAAGGAGTAGTTCGGTTCGGTAAGAAAGGAAAGCTAAGTCCAAGATACGTCGGGCCATTCCCAGTAATGCAATGCATAGGACCGGTCGCCTATCGTTTACAACTACCAGAAAAGTTAGCCGGGGTACATGACATATTTCATATATCCAACCTCAAGAAATGTTTATTTGACGAATCCCTGGTAGTCCCTCTTCAAGACGTACAGGTGAATGAAAAGTTGAAGTTCGTGGAGAAACCGCTTCAAATAGAAGACAGAAAGATTAAGTTTCTCAAACACAAAAGATTGGTACTAGTCAAAGTCAAGTGGGATTCAAGAAGAGGGCCCGAATACACCTGCGAGCTGGAATCGGAGATGAAGCGAAAATATCCTCACTTATTCAAATGAATCTCGAGGACGAGATTTTAAATAAGGTGGGGAGAATGTAAGGACCTTCAAAAATGTCCATAAACGACCCATAAGTGAAAACCCGGACCCCTGAAACCCTAATGTGCATGAAAAACCAAGAAATTTAGGGATTTGGTTTTCACGCAGGCCGCGTAAGAGATAAGGTAAGGTTTACGCGGGTCGCATCAACTTAAAGTTGACCGGATAAGCGTTCTGGGCCACGTGTCGCACACGTGGCAGATCTACCGATGACACGCTAGCCCTAGTGTAGACTAGGAGGCCCTCGCGGGCCGCGTAAGACCTTGTTAAGGTTTACGCGGGCCGCGTAAAACTTAAAAAGTTGCTATAAATTGCTGGTGTATGAGGAGTTTATCTGTGTTCGAAAATTTCAATCAAAAACGTTTCTTACTGCTCAAATTCGAAGTTTTACGTAGGGAAACGCTGCTACGAATACAGGGTGTTAACTCGATCACTGCTACCATACAATGTCCGATTGATTGAAACCGATCCGATGGATGTTTAAGTGCTGCCCAATTCAGGGCTATTTTTTGTCATTCGTCGTGAGGGTTTTGATTTCGGGAGCTTATCGTAAATGTTGTATTAAGTTACTGACCTAGTATCGTGTGCATTGTTTTCAAAAGTTATAATTACAGGGATTAAGTCGTGGTTATCTAGAATCACTGGCAAGTGGGGTATTGTGCACATTACTAATTTCTCATGGTTAGGTTCATCAACCTAACAGTGATAATCATCACTACTTGGGTAAAAGGACCCAATAGTGGTATGACCACCGTCACCAGGGTGTGACACGGCGCCAGAAAAAAATAAGATAATAGCCATTGTAATCGCTCTTATGCTGTAATTCATAACTATGTGTCGTTTTATCAAAATTGAGTGACTCGCCAGTATTTCCCCGCTGATCAAATATTTTTAAAACATGTTTCAGGTGACCTACTGTGAATCATGGAAAAGTGCTACGGAGCACTAATAAAGCTTGAAGTGGTGGCTCAGTTCAATAAATAAACATGTTTTGTAAAATAGGGAATTTCCTCGTGAAATTCCTCTATTGTAAATTACGGGGTTGGTCCCAAATTATGAAATAAAATAATGGGGAATTTTCAAGTTTTAAAAGATCCTGTTAAACTTCCACTGTCAACTCAAATAATAAATACCACGGGTTTTCTGTCCCACGGCTCCTGGACCGGGTCACACCAGGACGGGGGCCGTGACAGTAATATTTTAAACTTTATGAATTGATGAACATCATTTTGATCATATAGTTGTTTATTATAATTGAATGCAATGATATTGAACAAGTCACACATCATACGCTTCCGCAAAAGTCAGGGTGTGACAAATTATCACTTACTTGGTTTGAAATAAGTAACGAGTCTGTGAAGACTTGAAGCTTTTTGACACCCATTTTTCTAGCAAGCTTGAGTCCAGCGATTAATGCTTGATACTCAGCTTCGTTGTTTGTAGTTTGAAATTCAAGACGAAGGGCATACGTGAATTCCAATTCATTTGGATCAATTAGAACCAGCCCTGCCCCTGACCCTACAACGCTTGAAGCTCTGTCGGTGAAGAACTTCCACGTATGGGGGTTAGGGGGTTCAGTGGAGGCTGTATTAACTTCCGTGATTGTTTCTTTGGGCATTTCCAAAATGAAATTAGCCAAGATTTGGGCTTTCACAGCTTTTCTTGGAACATAGGTGATGTTGTGCTCACCTAGTTCCACAGCCTATTTGGCTAATCTTCCAGAAGTTTCGGGTTTTTCAAGCACTTTTTTGATTGGTTGGTCTGTGACTAGTTGTATGGGATGTGCTTGAAAGTATCTCCGATGCCTTCTGGCTGTTTTAACTAGTGCAAGAGCAAGTTTTTCAAGTGGGGGCTACTTGGTCTCTACCAATTTTAATGTTTTACTGAAGAAGTAAACGGTACCTGAGCCTTATTTCTTTCGATGGTCCGGACTGCACTGATTGCTTCCTTGGCGATTGATAGATAGACAGAGATCAATTCCCCTGTTTCAGGTGCTGCAATGTTTGGTAGTGAAGCCAGGTGCTGCTTCATTTGGTTGAAGGCTTCCTCTAATTCTTCTATCTATTTGAAGTCCATTTTGTTTGTACACCCTTGAAGGGTTTTGAAAAAAGAAGGAACCTTTCTGCCAGCTTAGAGGTAAAACGCTTCAAGGCTGCCAACTTACCGTTCAAGCTTTCAACCTCTTTTTTGCTTTGTGGGGACTTTGTATCCAGGATAGCTTTGACCTTGTTGGGATTGGCTTTTATGCTTTGCTTGCCCACAATGTGCCCCAAGAACTTGCCTTCCTTGAACCCAAATGAGCATTTCATCGGGTCTAACTTCATGTTTATCTTTCTAAGATTTTGAAACGTTTCTTGAATGTCGTCAAGCATTTGGCCCTCAGTCTTGATTTTAATTACCAGGTCATCCACATAGGCTTCCATGTTTCTTCCGATTTTTTCAACAAACGCTTTGTCAACCAAACGTTGGTAAGTTGCACCTGCATTTTTCAGGCCAAAAGGCATATTTTGGTAGCAAAAAATACCCTTGTCGGTATGGAAGGCCGTTTTTTCTTCATCATCTTTTTTTCATTTAGATTTGGTGGTAGCCTTTATATGAATCAAGGAAGCACTTGAATGGGAACCCCGTGAGTGAGTCCACTTTGAGATCAATCTCGAGCAAAGGATAACAATCCTTTGGGCAGGCCTTATTCAAGTCCTTGAAATCTATGCACATTCTCCATGACCCATCGGGTTTCTTGACCATCACAGGCCTTATTCAAGTCCTTGAAATCTATGCACATTCTCCATGACCCATCGGGTTTCTTGACCATCAGGGGCAAGACTCCTTTTTTGTTGAACAATGGGTTTTACATTTGATGGAATTTTGAGTTCATGCTCAGCAATTTCCCTAGGGATGCTGGTCATATCATCAGGACACCATGAAAAGATGTCCATGTTATGGGTTAGCAATTTCTTGAGGTATGAGAGAGTTTCTTGAGTGAGGCTGGTGTTAACCCTTATCCTTTGTTCAGGATACTTAGCGTTAATGGCCCAACCTTGTTCTTCACTTTCATTTTTTCCTGAGCTTTCCCCTTCAACCATGAAGGCTTCATAGGTCGGTTGAAGGGTTGCAATTCCTTTTTTGGTGGGTAATTTGACAATGCCTTGGCCAACAGAGACAGCCATGCTAAATTCACTTTGGCCTGGCCTCCCTATGATAACATCGTAGGTGGAAGGCATATTGATCACGATGAAGGTGAGTGGCTTTGTTCTTTCCATTTCACCTTCCTTGAAACAAACGTTAAGTGTCAGTTGCCCTAAAGGCTTGATGGGGATATCAACAATGCCTTTGATAGATGACTCAGCTGGTTGAAGCCTTGAACGCTCATAGTTGTTGGTGCATTTGTCTGTTGACTTCGTCTTATATCGAGTCTCAGTTACGTTGCGGTTCTGATCAAGATTGATGTCATCATCATTAATGATGACATCATAACAATGACATCATCTATTACATCATATGGATTAGTCACACGAAATCAGAATTCAAAGTACACGAAAACAGAATTTAATATTTGTTTTTATTGTGATTTCGCTCAAAATGTAAATGTATGATTCCGCTCGTAAAGTCAAAGTAGTGATTCCGCCCAAAATGACAAAGGTGTCATTTGGAGTGGTATTAGAACCTTATAAATAGGTAGTTTGTGTCTCATTTAGGTACAAAATCTGAATGTTGTAGCCAAACTCTCGCCAGTTTTTCACGTGAAGTATTAATGAGAAACAAGTGTTAAAAGTGATATTCTTCTGTTTTCTACTCCGTTCTTGCTAATTCAATTCTGTTTGTGTGTTTCCCCACACAAACAATGCGTATTGACTCTGAATTGACTCATTTAGTCGATTATTCGATCCTACAATTGGTATCAGAGCCAGTGATGAGCCAATACGTGTGAATTAGTACATTTTTCTCTCATTTTTTTGAATTTCTGGATGTTTGGACGGATAAAATGTACTGAGTTTTTGACATATTGTGTAAAAGTAACAATTAACAAACCCTTGAAAGTATTAGCTTAAAATTCGATTTAAAAGAGGTAAAAAATGACTCGAAACCTGATTCCGCTCGAAACAACATTTGGTTGATTCCGCTCCTATTCTGAGCGAAATCAGGTTCATCAACTGAAAAATTCTAATTCCGCTCTAACATTTGGAGCGAAATCAGCGTTTTAGATTGTTTCTGTGATTTCGCTCTTGTGATTCCGCTCCAAAGATCACGAACCTTCTGATTCCGCTCCAAAGATCACCTCATTCCGATTGAATTGTGAAACGGTGAATTTTGAAAATTGTGAAACATTTTACGAGGTTGTCAGTAATTGGGAAAAGAGATCATGTGATTTGTGACAGGTTGTATCGGTTTGATTAGTCATAAGTGGATTGATATTATCGGTTTCATTTTACTAGGTGTTGAACATTTAATACACATTGAGGTCCAATCAAGTCTCATTGTTAATTGAAACTTAAAAGTCTTAAAGTCTTTATTGAATAGCCAAATACATCTGTTGATATCGAGGACTGCATGTTTGCATGTGTTGAGTGTTAGCCACTTATTACATCAATTCATATAGTGCATGTGATTGTGTAACAGTGATCGATGAAGAATAGATTCCTTTGGTGATTTGTGTTTATACGAAAGAGAAAAACATTTATTGTTGCATGTGATCTGACAGTTTTGTTATCTGCATCTGATATTCATAACAGTTGTTATCGAGAATCATTGTAAAGTGCATGTGACAATTTGAGAGGTTTATTTGAAATACAATTAATCAGACTTTGCATGTGAGTTCATCGGCCCAAGAGTCAGAGATCACGGCCCAATCATATTTGAGCTGTGAAATTGGTTGTCGGTTTTAGTGGATTATTCGGCCCAAGTCTCACCATCATTAACGGCCCAAAGTTGCATTTGATTTGATTAATTGTTTCATCGACCCATGTGACTTGATCTTATTAATTGGCCCAATCATCATTGAGTATTAATCGGCCCAACACTGTCCATTGATTGATCGGCTCTTTCAGTCAGCAATTTCACCCGAACAACATTGGAACGAGTCCGCAAATCTTCGACATGAGTCTTAGATTGATTTCATTAACACACACTTTCACGTATTCAGTTTGTTTAAAACTGATTGTTTGTTTGTTTTTGTTTGTTCGCAGGTGATCCGAGGTGATTTGTCAAGCATCGGATACCCGTCCATGCAAATCCTCATTCGATTCGTTGTCACCGGATTTTTGTCACTCAATCGGATATTCATTTGATTCAGTTGTTTGATAAAGTGATTGAATTGATTTTAGATTGTGTGAATTTTCGTATTGTTTGAAAATCTGTCTTTGAAAATCTTTCAATAACGAAACATGGATTGTGAGTCGTATCGTGTTCAGAATCCAGCAGATATTGCACAGAAGAAATTTGATAGTTTTACGGGTATCAAGGGAGAGTCTACAAAAGAATTGATTGATCGATATTGCCATCTAGTTTTGGAGATGGGGAGATTGAAGATAACCAAGGCTAATGAGGTGTGGATTGATATATTGGCAGATGCGTTGCCATATGATGAGTGGGGTACTTATTTGATGGTGTTAAAGAAAAATTCAAATTTTGCTTATATGAATCTTAGTGGTTTCAACGAGAAAATTGAAGCTCAAGAACTTGAGTTTCAAAAGATTAGAAAAATGAAGTCTGATTCAGGAGAGAAGTGTTTAAACTGTGAAAAATCTGAATCAGACAATGCCAAAGTCTTGAAGGATTTGGAAAGTTTGACATTGAAAATCAAGAATTTGAATGATGAGAAGAAATCTGATGATAAACAGATTCTTGAACTGCAAGAAAATTATGAAAAATTGAAATCTGAAAATGTCAAACTGTTAAGTGATTTGAACAGTTTGACATTGAAAAACGAGATTTTGAAAGAAAAGGAAAAAGAATTTGAAAATGAAAAATTAAAATTTGAAAAAGATTTTCAAAGTCAAATGAAGATTTTAGAAGATGAGAAATCTGCTATTTTTAAAAATAATCTTGAAAAACAGATTGAAATAAACTCTCATCTTCAGAAAATTATTCGGCTTGAAAATGAAGCTGAAAAAGCTCGGATTAAAATCAAAGAGCTTGAAGAAAAATTGAAAGGTTTTGAGACTTTGTCATCAACACCAGATTATCCATGTCCAAAATCGATCAATTCTGTTCCAATAAGTGACAATGTCACAAATTTTGACAAAGTCAAAATTGAAGATTGCGATGACAAAGCTGATGATGAAAAAGAAAAAGAGAAGAAAAGAAAAATATTTTTAGAATTACAAGAAAAATTTCAAAATACTGTTTTGCAATCTACTGAAATAGGTGAATGCTCAAAGCAAAAACCTGTTAAGAAGATTGTAAAACATAAACAAAAAGTTAAAAATTTGAAAAATTTTCAAATTGAAAATAAAAGCTCATCAGTTCAGTCATCCAATCATTATAAAAAACCACAAAAATCTGAAAATAAAAACTCACAAAAAGTTGGTAATAAGTGGTGCAGGTTTGACCACAGTGCTCAAGCGTCAAATCAAGCTTATAGGAGAAGTCATGAGTACTACAAATCAAATCAGTGTTATAATTTGAGTGTTTGGATTGATGGTGGAGATTGGTACGATAACAGAGTGTGTTACACTTGTGGTGTTCAAGGACACATTGCTGTTAACTGCCAGAAGCAGTGGTTTGAGAAGAGGAGATGTTATAATTGCCAAATCAAAGGTCACATTGCCAGAGATTGCCCAATAAGATCAATGGAAAGATCAAGGGCTGAATCTCAGAAAAAGGTGACAAAATCAGTCAAAGTCGATGAAAAGCCCAGAGCACAGAAAAAACAAGAAGTGAAAGAACCGAAAGTGAAACTTTCACAAGGGCAGAAAGATCGATTGAGAAAGAAAGGGAAGAAAGCTCGAGAGTATCTCGAAAGGATTTCGTCCTCGGATACAACAAGTAAAACAGAGAAGAGTTCTGATAAATCATCTTGCTCTTCAAAGAATGACAAATCTAGCAAAACGAATTCATCAGATGCAAATCTGAGGACAGAATGGAGTGTGAAGAAAGAAAAAGTTCCTGACGATGAATTTGTTTCTTCGGAAACAAAGGAGCCACGTGTTGGCAATGAATCTGACTCGTCAAAGTCAGAAGAGCCA
Organism: Helianthus tuberosus; assembly: GCA_030545235.1. NCBI lineage: Eukaryota > Viridiplantae > Streptophyta > Magnoliopsida > Asterales > Asteraceae > Helianthus > Helianthus tuberosus. The sequence goes on along the minus strand of JARYGA010003843.1, from coordinate 41,074 downwards.
CCTGTTGATAAAAAAGGAGAAAATTCAGTTACGGCAATGGATGATATCAACTTTCCACCATTGCGAACTGAAAATTTTAAACAAAAGGATGGGAAAATGAAAATTTCGAATCAGTTCTATTCTGAAAAGAAAGAATTTGATATCGAAAAGGCTTTCAATAGCAAAGTAAAAAATATGTTTGGAAAAATGGTTGAGGGTAAGGTAAAAGGGGTTAAAGAATTTTATGAAACAAAAAGGAATGTTCAAACCCCGAATGAAAATAACTCAAATACACCCAAGGATCGTCAGGCTTGGGTGAATCTCTTTAACTGAAAAACCTGACTTGCCGGAGTTCTCAGGTTGGTAAGTGTGGAACAGGTATCGGCATATTTCTTGAGAAATTCACAGGTTGGTAACTGTGATATTTCGAATTACAAAAGACTAATCAAGGGCATTAAGTTGTAGTTGATTTATCTTTCCGACAAGTGTTTAAAGGAAAACAATGTGATGAAAGAACCCCAAGATTGTGAAAGGACAAACAAAACTAATTTTCCGGAAAAACCACTTTGATTAAAACAAACTTAAGTGTTTTGAAATCATAATGGGAAAATAGTTTGTTGTAAGGGGGAGTTCTGATTGTTTATGCCAAGTGAATGGCGAATTGAAGTGATTCGATATCAGTTTGTCATTCTTGTATAGTTTGTTTTCAAATTTTCCCAGAAAATCAAAATTGAGACATATTTTGATTTTAGGGGGAGAAAAATTTTAAAAAAATTAGAAAATTTGAAAATGCCAAAAACATTGAAAAAGCCAAAATGAGTTTTGTTGTAAATAAGAGGAAATGATAGTAAATCAGTGGACTATCACAGCATGCTAAAGAATTGTAATGTCAAATGTGATAAACGATCTTACTAATGATGTGACGATAGGCTCAGCTAGACTAGTAGATTTGCGATAACGATACAAACTTAAATGAAAAAGCCTAGTTCTAGTGGGAAACATGGTTGAAAGCATAGTACTTAGTTTTGTCCTTCTTGATTGTGTGCCTACTCAGTAATCGCTGATTGTCGAAAAACATAAAACTGGTTAAGTTTGTGAACTTTCACAACTTTGCTGAAAAGTCACTCTGATTATGTGTTTTCATTTTGCAAAGATTTAAACTTGTTTTATTTCTTTATTTTGTTTAAGCATTGGACATCCTCTGCGTATACGTGAGTATCGACCTGGATGTTATTGCCTAAACGTTCTGCTTTATTTTCTTTGGTGTTTCGTTTAAGTTTTGGATCACCTCTGCGTATACGGGAGTATCGACCTGGTGGTTAAAGCCTAAACAACTTCAACTTATTTTATTTTTCTTATTTTGTTTAAACATTGAATTTTCTCTGCGTATATGGAAGTATCGACCTGATTGTTAATGTTTAAACATTCTGAGTTGTTTTCGCACAAATCACAGTTGATAAAAGTTTAAAGGCTTTACTTGAGTCAGTGTATTGCATGATGAGGGGATATGCTGAGATCGTGGGGTCCATAAGAACTTAGTGCAAAATTAATATACCTTAACGTATCGGTAAGCATTTCGAAAGTTTTTAGATTGAGTTTAAGAGGACAACTATATCGTCAATCAATGTGAATCGTTTAGAACTTAAAATGTTTAAAGCTTAACGGTGCTAGTGATGTGTCTCATAAACTGATATGATCCTCTTACGCAAACTCACAAAAATAGTGACTGTATATATTTCTTTACTGCATTTCTTTAAAAACAAAAATCCAAAAAGATTTTAGTGTGTTTTAGCATAAATTTTTGAAAAATTCAAAAAGATGTTCGACAACTGATGTTGAAGAGCTGATTTTCAAAATCCCAAGTGCTAAACATGATGAATGATATTGGATTGGGAAAGTTTATTTGAGTTGAGAAAGGTTTTTGAAATGAATAAATGGATCATTAATTTGAAACCAATTTAATCATTTTAAATTCAAGTTGTAAGCATAAAGTTTATCTTACTGTTTGTTAGAGTATATGCAGGTATGCAGCTAGTGAATTCCAGACTGCTATCCCAGCTTGTTGAAAGGGGGAGTCTGTAGATGTAAAAGCCAGGTTCCTGATCTTGTTGCTACGGAGAGCCAGGAGATGGTCCTGAATCTGTGAAAGCTGCTAATGCTGAGAAGATAGAGAGTGTTTTATCAGATTACGATCCCGGAACAACGTAAGGGGAGTCTATTAGCAATAGGGTGATTGAAGAGAGAGTGTGAAAACTGATTAAGACTGAAATTTTGACAAACTAACGTCTTGTACTGAAGACTCCGTCAACATCCAAGGGGGAGACTGTTGGTGCATTTGTCTGTTGACTTCGTCTTATATCGAGTCTCAGTTACGTTGCGGTTCTGATCAAGATTGATGTCATCATCATCAATGATGACATCATCTATTACATCATATGGATTACTCACACAAAATTAGAATTCAAAGTACACGAAAACAGAATTTAATATTTGTTTTTATTGTGATTTCGCTCAAAATGTAAATGTATGATTCCGCTCGTAAAGTCAAAGTAGTGATTCCGCCCAAAATGACAAAGGTGTCATTTGGAGCGGAATTTGAACCTTATAAATAGGTAGTTTGTGTCTCACTTAGGTACGGAATCTGAATGTTGTAGCCAAACTCTCGCCAGTTTTTCACGTGAAGTATTAATGAGAAACAAGTGTTAAAAGTGATATTCTTCAGTTTTCTACTAAGTTCTTGCTAATTCAACTCTGTTTGTGTGTTTCCGCTACACAAACCGTGCGTATTGACTCTGAATTGACTCATTTGGTCGATTATTCGATCCTACAATAGTCACTGAGTTGGTTGAAGTATTTTTCGAACATTATTTCTGTTGTTGCACCCATGTCAATGTATGCTTTATTTGTTTTCAAATGTCCCCACAGTGAATTCAACTACCAAAGGGTTTGAATGAAGCCCCTTTTTTGGGGGTTGGAAGCACAAGCATTGAAGCTCCCAAGCTTCCAGGCATTGCCGCTTGGTAGGAGTTCCTTCAGTGACATTCACCATGTTTACTTCTTTGCTTTTTCCATCACCCATTTTATCTTTTACCCCTTTGACCAGGTGGGCAAGTGTAACACCCCGAAAACAGATTTGGAAATTTAACTACGTTAGTACTAAAAGACGGGTAAATTGCCGTTAGGGGTAAAAGTAACCCGGTGAATATTATGATTTTTAAATAAATAAGCCTAATATTAAATAAAAGCTGAACGAAAGCTTGTGGGAAAGTAAAGTTTGTCAAAGCCCGAGTCAACGGGACTCAAAATAAACTAAGTCGTAGATTTCCCGAACCCACTAATTTAACTAGGAATGTTTAACCTAGTTAATAAGTGGGAATATTGTTAGAAATAAGTAGGTTGTGTCCTACTTAATAACAAACCAAACAAGAGGGGCCAGATTCAGGTAAATGGAAAGTTTAATTATAAAATAAACTTAAAATACAAAACACACACAAAAGGTGTGTCCTGTACGTCGACCAGAAGGTTCTCCAAGAACCAAAACCCTAATCTCACTTAGAATCATCAAATTGAAGGTCCAAATGGAGTCAAAATTCACAATTGAACATGGATTAATGATCACCCAAGCTAGGGGATCATAAGGTATGTAAAATCTTGACATTTGGTGAAGTTGTAAAGATTGGATAATCATCCTAATCGCAAATTAGGCATGGATTAGAGAAGCTATGGCTAGATTAGTGATGTATACTTGCTTAGGAACAAAACCCTAAGTGAAAATCATACCTAGCATGCTATGAATTGAATGATTGAATGAATTCCCACACTAGGCTAAGTGGGTATTAGTCATAAGATGGATTTGATGATATATTTATGATTAGAATCATCATGCATGTTAGTAATTAGGAAATACTTGAACAAATTGTGTGTTTGAGTATATAAATCATACTTAATATGAAATAAGTTTAGTATGATATGATAAGAAGATGAAATATTCTTGATTAGAAAGATGTTGATAGCATCATGTGTTAAAGTGATTTAATCGGTAACATAAGAATGACGATACCGGATAATTGGCCAAGTAATTAAATGAATAGTCGAGCTACTTCGTGAAAATTATTTGTGTTAATAGCCTGTTTGACTTTGAGTTATCAGATGTTAGAGCCACTGTCAAGGGGAAAGATCTGTTACAAACAACTGCTTATGAAGGATCCATTGATGTGAACCAGTTTTGGCATTATCATCTGTTCCTTTGTAGGGTTCAATCCCAACAATCTCCCCCTGGAACAGATGATGCCAAAACACTTCATTATTTCAGATCTTTATTGTCTCATCAACATTTCCCTGATTTGCCCTTTGAATTGTAATTCAAAGTTCAGGGAATCTTCATCATCCTCATCACTGCACAGTTGAAGCTCAAGGAGATCTTGTAAATCTTCTACACTCAGGCCAAGTGCATTTTCCCTTGATATATGCTTAACTTCTCCACTGGACTTGAGCAAAGTCAATACGTGGGTCTTTTGATCAGACTCCCACTTTAGTATTTTTTAGTTTAGTGGGTTTCTTGGGAGAGTTTTTATTTTTGATGAGTTTGGAGAAGGAGGCCTGCTTATGACACCTTTATCAAGGTTTTGAAGTTTAGCAGAGTCAGGATTTTCAACAATCGTATCCTGAAGGACAATCTTCATAATATAATCTACTTGCTCCTTCTCCTCTTCTTCCATTTGTTTTTTGCCTTTTTCTATGATTTAAGACAATGGTGGAAGTATCATATGATGTGAACAGTGTTTTCAAAGAGAGATCCTGCTGCTGTGGCTCATCAGCCTTTTTATCTCTATATGCTGGCTTCTTTGGAAGTGTAGGATATGTTTCTCTCATTCTTTCCAGCCTTTCATATGCCATATCAGTGTATTGCCTTGACCATCTTGCTATGGCTTTGGCTGTACCAACCTTTGCTGCAACCAACTCTTGCTTCTTTCTTTTATACTCCAAGGTAAGATCAGCAATTGCCTTTTTGTATTTGCTCCAGTTTGGTGCTGATCTTTTCATACCTGGATTATTTTTAATTCTTTCAATTCTGTTTGCTTCATGTTTTAGAGCAATAAGTGGCCAGTCTTGGAACTGCTCAACCTTGGCTGGATAGAACTTTTCCCTCATGATCAATGCAAGAATGTCTTTTCTCATCTCCTGTTGTAGGTCAGCTTCTGGTGGTAGGTTGGACATTTCTTTGCTCAAATCTCTTGCATAATCTTCCAATTGTTTAACTTTGGTGCGCAAGAACTGCATTCGATTTGAGAAGGCATTATCACCCTTCCCTTTGCACTCATATTTAGCTCTTAATTCAGCTTGCCTGGCTTTGAGTTTTAAATATTCATCCATGTTGTTTGGATCTCTAAAACCAACCAGAGAGGGAAATTTTCTTTTTGAAGGGTCATCCACTGTCTAGAACTGTTTCATTTCATTCTTTACAGCATGCAATTCTAATGGATAACTGGCTGCTACTGGTACAACATCAGCAGGATCATATCCTTCAAGAACTTTTGGATCCTTGATTGGATTGGCTAAGGTTGGAGGAATGAATGGTTGAGGTTTGATGACATTGTAATGTACAGATGAAATAGGATCAGGTGCTGGTATATCATCATCATTCACCTGAAACTTTCTTTTTCTTGTATACACCTTTTTGGGAGAAGGTGTTTTTGTTTGAGTTTTTGGAACAGAAAGGATTATTGCTTGTGAAGGGGTGTTTGAAGTGATGGGTGACTGACTAACAGTTGTTGAAACAACTGGTGTCTCAACCACTGTTGTCACTACAAGTGTTGATGCATCAACTATTGTCTTCTGCTTTTTTGCAGGTGGTTTTTGTGATGGTGGTGTTGTTTTTGGTGTATCAGTGCATTGAGTGGTGGTTTGTGAGATGACGAGGGTAGTGGTTGAAACAACATTTGTTGAAACCACCGAAGTATCAACAATTGTTGATACAACAGGTGTCTTAACATCTGTTGGCTGGGAAGTTTGAGGTGAGGAATTTTTGGGGATTTCAGAGGTTTCTTAAGTGGTTTTGGAAGGTATGGTTTTGGGTTGGCTTACCTTTCTGGTAATCTTTCTTCTGTTTGAAGTACCATGTGCTTCCTTAGCCATAAAAACTTTGTTTTCCTCTGCAAATCTTTTATCTCCCTTTGTTTTCATTTTCTCTTTTAACTTCGCTTTTTCTTCAGCAAAAGAATTAAGAGTCACATCAACCTTCTTTGAACCATCTGGCTTAGAAATCTCCACAACTGATTTAGCCATTGGATCTGGTGGAAGATACAATCCTTCTTTTCCTTTGTTTCCTTTCTCCCCCTTTTTGGCATCATCAGGGTTTTCAACATAGACAATGGTAGGAGGAGAAGTGCCAGTGGTTTGAAGCAGATGAGCTTTGATGGCCTTTATATCAGCTTGAGTATCTTTGTACCTAGCTTCCATCACATTTCTGAACATTTGAAGCTAAATTTCAAGTTGTTGATCAGCATACTGTCTTTGCTGATGAAGCATAGGTTGAAACAATTATCATAGCTCAGTGGGGGATGGAGCAGATGTTGCAGTAGTGGATGGAGATTTGTGAGATTGTAATAACTGTTGTAGCATATTTTTGATGTCTGCAACAGAGGTTTCAATTTTGTCTACTCTCTCCGTCAATTCTCTGCATTTTAAACCATCACCCAAGTGAATGAGATCATCTGATTTCCCACTAACAGTGGTTATATCAGCAGTTGGACTAGAAGAAGTTTCTACTGGTTCATCCACTGATGCCCCTTTTTCTTGGTATTTGTGACAACTGTGTTCTGTAATCGTCGTATAATGTAAAACAATGTCAATTATCAATAAAAAAATGTGCTTTGGTGTTATTATATGTGTTTTGGTGTTATTATGTATGTATTTGTGTTTGATGATTTTACAATTTGATTCGATTCCAATTTCAAGCTTTAAATCGCTTTCTGGAAGGTTATACGCAAACTGGTGCGTAAACGCAGTTAGTATAACGGGACAAACACTCCGGAATAGTGACATAGGCTTAACATACCTTAAATATCCTCCACATGACTTAGAAATAAGCTTTGGATGGTTTGGTGTGTTGAAATCAAGTTTGTTCGATCACAGGGACTAATTGTGTCAAACTGTGAAACTATATCGATTTGTATAGTAATGAACATTCCGGAACTTGATCATAAGTTAAACATACCCTAAATATCCTTTACATAGCTTAGAAATAGGCTTTGAGGGGTTCGGTATGCAAAAACAAACTTTATTGGTCATACAGGGACTAAAAGCGTCAAAAAGTGCATAAGTTTGCATTTTCGCGCATATCTTACATTCTGAATATATCTGGACATCCAAAAATTTTTGTAATCATTAAAATATTTTATTTTAGTGATTGGCTTGATAAAAATCCATTCGTCGCGTAATTTGGATCATTTTTCGCGTTCGTTCGTGTTCCGTCGTAATTAACCTAATAACGCAACCGTACGACCAAACGAACCGTCATCTGAGATATTTTTTGAGCATGTTTCATGTTCCCTATACTTAAACTTAATTTTAGAGCATTGAAATGGGGTTAACGGGGTTTAAACGCATCGAAAAAGGCCTTAAACATGTGCAGGGACCATTTCTGCCATTTTGGCAAAATTTTTGGAACTGGCACCTGGTGGCGCTGCGCCACCACCATATGTCTCTGCCGTGGCACGACGCCACGGCCTGATCTGGACAGAAACTTGTTTTTCAACATTTTTCAGCAATGGGATTGAACTTGGGGGTCTTTTTTGTAACTTTTGCAATACCTGGAGCTGGTTTTCGACCCCCATTGTATTCTAATAGCATGTACCCACATGTATGGCCAAGATTACACCCTCTAAACACATGGAACGATCCTATTGATCTTACCTTCCTATAAATAGCAAGCTTCCTCATTTGGGTTTTTCACACCTTGAGTAACTTTGAATCAAAACACCTTCTTGGACCCTTTGTAAGTCCTCTTCTTGCTTGTTCTTGTATTTCAAGCATGAAAGTCAAACAGAGTTTGACTTTCAGCTTTGACCAGTCAATGGTCAACACAAAGTTCCATTGAACTTTGCAATGTGAGCGTAATCACGATGGTTATAGTCCCTTGTGGATATACCTACTGATTACCATATTGACTAGGCGTAGTAACGAGTCGTAGTTTCGGCCAAAATGCGTATTTATGCGTATTTTGTAACCATACTACTCTTGGGTATCAAAACCGTTTGTTTTGATGCCAAAACCTGTTTTCTAACTTAACTAAACATGTCTTAACATGTTTAGCTCGTCAATTTTAGTTTAGTGCTTGTGTAGAGTCGTAAGTCAAGCGGACTAAACACCCGCTTAGACTTTCGAACTCGACCCGTTTGGTCGATCATTAGGATCCGACCAAACATGTTTAGTAACCTTAGTTGCATAGGGGATAACCTTCCGAGGTTATATCTTATGGTCACTTAGGTTTAATTAGTTGTATGATAAGTAGTTTATATGCCTTAGGTAAATGACCAAAATACCCTTTTTATGCATAATTGGTAATTAAGCATATGTAACATTAACTTTTGTCACTTAATTGATTATGCAACATGTTTAGGCATATAATACTTGTCATAGGACTAGTTAGACGTCTCGAACGCGCATTTGCGCGAACGACGCGTTAAAGTAGCATAAGCTACCTTAATGAGTCATAACGGGTCGAAAGTACTTAGGCTAGGTTCTGATCTAGGATGTAGACTTTGTTAAACCATATCACATGAGTTCAAACACTCATTTGGTTTACAAGACCTCATTCTATCCGATCTTCCGATTGAGGTGCCGATTGTTTGACTAGTGATTCGATTACTAGGTGCTGCTTGATTTCTCTGGTTTACTTGAGTTTGTTGAAGTTCTATTGATTGAGGATACTTTGCACTTCATGTGAGTACATAGTTCCCCTATTTTACTGTTTTCAATTGTTTTGGGGTGATTCATACGTATCAAAACGATTTTTGATATTTTAACAATGGTTTAAAAAACAATTAAGATGGTTTATACTAAACTAATAACGATTTCAATAATGTTAACGGACTTGTTGGTTGTAGTTACATAACGAATGACATTCACTAATTTTGGTCGAACCGACCAGTATTAGGTTATGGTAACATAGGATCTGACAAATCCCGTTATCTGACTGCACCCATGGTTATGTGTGGGTTAGGCGGGTAACGACTGAATCTGTGATTATTAATTTACCCTTTGGTGGTTTGTTAATACGAGAAGCGAGATAGTCGAGTCACGAAGGTTTGGATGTTATTAGTGAGACGACCAAAAATAGTTTTCACAATTAAAACGAGGATGATTTAAATGAGTTAACGATTTGGAAACGATTTGAGCAAGATTAAACGAATTGGATAAACGATTGGTTTTTGGTTAAGTGTTTAGATAATGGGACGGGTGTAATATGGTGAAAACATGGTAGATACGCCGCTGGTACTTCTTATATATAAGTGTTTTCAACATATTACATACCGTGGCGTTATTTAGTTCACTTGGGTAAACGATTTTGAAACGATGTCACATAATGATGTTTTCGAAAGGATATAAACCATACGAGATTTATTAAACGAGTTAATACGAAATGTTTTACAATTTGGTTTACTAAAACAAATGTTTTTGGGTTAAGAATCATGGCTACGAGATTTTATAAATTATAACCAGCTTGATTTGAGTTGGTTAATTTCGTTGCAATATTATATTCTTTTCAAAACAAGGTTTTTAATAAGGTATTGCAACATGTAAACTAGCCATGAATCCGGCACTCTTATAAAACCTATGTGCTCGCCAGCATCTCTTTGCTGACTTTGTTTTTACATATGTTTCAGGTGTTGTTGCTTGATATTGATTGCTAGGATGCGTGAGTCACATAGGATCTGGACGAGGCCTTAATGACATAATAACAATATTAGTCGATATGTAACTTGTTGGTTTTGGTTTTAAGACAATGTTCATGTAAATATTCTAATAAAACGAAACTTTTTGTATCCATGGTTGTGAAACAATAATTCTGCCACGACACTCCCTGACGTTTACGCCACGGTTTGTTGTTTTAACGTGGTCGGGGTGTGACAGAAGAGTTGGTATCAGAGCCAATGGTTATAGGGAATTAGGTTATTAGTAATGCTTTGACCTAGACTATAACTTTCTAGGACCCCAACGCGAGTTTTTCTTGCGTGTTTAGATTTTAAAACAAAGCCGTCACATACCCTTAGGTGATAACAACAACGAGAACACAAATTTTGAATCTGCTTTGAAAATTAATCATACATTCTAGGATGATTGATTACTAGGTTTGAACCCTTCCAGTTTGACTCATATTTGGCTTAGTGCATTCTGAGTTTTCAAAATCTCGTCAAAGTTTGGGTCTAAATAATGTGAACACGTGCAAACTGGAAGAGTGAATGCCTGTACCCTGAGTTTTCTGTCTAAGGCTAGAGTGTTCGTACAAATCCACATAATCGGACCAGTCACTCATACCTGGGAACTCTTGGGGTTAGTATTCACTTATAGGCGAGCATGTCTTCGCGATACATTATTTTGACTCATTTACTTTGATTAGTCACCGCGTGTCGTTTGTTTGTTCGAGGTAACGAACAAATGATCGCCTTCTTTGTGTTTTGTTGATATTTTCAATACCTCTTTTGTTTTTCCTAATTGTCGACCTCACTCGTTTCTCATATTTTCTTTTAGACAATGCCTCCTCGACGTGATGCACAATCTTTTACTGCTGAAGAAGTCGCAGCCCTTGTCTCTCAGCAAATGGCTGCTGTGCTTCCAGGCGTTGTAACCCAAATCCACGAGTTATACAACAACAATAATAATAACAATGCACAGTGTAATTTCAAGAATTTCAATTCTGCTAAGCCGCTAAAGTTTTCTGGGTCGCAAGGAGCAATTGTGCTCCTGCAGTGGTTCGAGAGTATCGAGAGCACATTCAGACATGTACAATGTCCGAATGGGCATAAGGTTGAATTCGCATCAAGTGTGTTTGAGAAGCGTGCTCTTACGTGGTGGAACGGAGTAATGCGCGATAGGGGTGCGGAAGTGGCATTAGCACAAACATGGGAAGAGCTTCGAGCTCTCATGATGAAAGAGTTTTGTCCCCGTCACGAGATTCGAGCATTGGAACGAGAGTTTGACGATCTAAAGCAAGATGGGGGAGAACACCGTGCGTATACGGATCGTTTTGAGGAGCTCAGTCTTTTGTGTCCTACTATGGTTACCCCGTTGGAGAAAGCGATAGAGAGGTATATCGATGGTTTACCCGATTCCATACAAGATATTGTGACTGGCATTAATCCAACTACTGTTCGTCACACGATCGAGTTGTCTGCTACCCTGACTGAGTCTCAGGTCAGGAAGGGTAAACTTACCCGCAAGAGTGATAAGAAGAAGTCGACCGATCCTGTTAAAGGCAAGGATAAGGGTAAGAGTAAGAAAGGTGAGTCGTCGAAGAACTCGAGAAGGCGAAAGGGTGCTCAGAATTTTGCAGTAACAACTCAGAACCCTCAGAACCCACCAGCTCAACCTCCTGCAAAGAAAGCGTATGCTGGTACCGCACCTCATTGTGCTTGCTACAACGGTCATCATCTTGCATAACAAGGTTGTAAGCAATGCACAACGTGTGGTAAGCTTGGGCATCTGGCCAACATCTGTCGTTTGGGTCAGAATCAGGTTGTTCAGAATCAGGCTCCAGTTCAGGGGAATGCTGCTAGATTCCCACCGGGTTCATGTTTCAATTGTGGAGAGTTTGGTCACTTCCGCAACAACTGCCCGAGGTTGGTGAATGCAAATGCGAATCCGAACGTGAATGTCAACGCGAATGTGAATCCCGCTCGTGGACGAGCGTACAACCTGAATGCAAACGAAGCGAGGGCTGACAACGAGGTTGTCAATGGTACATTTCTTGTTAACAATCGACCTGCATCTATTCTTTTTTATTATGGTGCCGATAGAAGTTTTGTTTCATTATCATTTGAGCCTTTGCTTGCGATACCTAGAACTAAACTGAGGAAACCCTTATCTGTCGAAGTTGCTACTGGTAAACCTCTTGTTCTCGATTCGGTTATTCGTAATTGTCAGTTGAACCTTGATGACCATCTTTTTCCTGTTGGCCTCACACCGATGCAACTTGGGAGTTTCGATATTATCGTGGGGATGGATTGGTTAACCAAACATCATGCTGAGGTAGTTTGTTTTGATAAGATCGTTCGTATTCCTCTTTCGTCTGGCGTTGTTCTTGAAGTTCGTGGCGAGAAACCTTCTGGTGGTTTGAAACTCATGTAGTGTATGAAAGCCCAAAGTTATTTACGAAAAGGATATGTTGCTTTTCTGGCACATGTCACCGAGGAGAAAGGCAAGAGCAAGAGTATTCGGGATATTCCGATTGTTCAGGATTATCCAGAAGTGTTTCCTGATGAACTGCCTGGTTTTCCTCCTGCTCGTCAAGTCGAGTTTCGTATTGATCTTGTACCCAATGCTAACCCGATTGCGAAAGAACCTTATCATCTTGCACCGTCTGAGATGCAAGAATTATCGAAACAGCTTCAAGAGTTATCTAATAAAGGATTCATCCATCCGAGCTTTTCGCCTTGGGGTGCTCCTGTCCTCTTCGTGAAAAAGAAAGATGGATCTTTTCGAATGTGTATCGATTATCATGAGCTTACCAAGCTTACCATCAAGAATCGATATCCCCTACCTCGAATCGATGATCTCTTTGATCAGCTACAAGGTGCTACCTGTTTCTCCAAGATCAATCTGCGTTCTGGGTATCATCAACTTCGTGTTCTCGAAGAAGATATTCCCAAAACTGCCTTTCGCACAAGATATGGGCATTACGAGTTCACTGTCATGCCTTTTGGTTTGACAAATGCCCCAGCTATCTTTATGGACTTATTGAATAGGGTCTGTAAACCTTATTTAGACAAGTTCATCATTGTGTTCATCGACGATATTCTAATTTATTCGAAGTCTCGAGCCGATCACGAGCAACATCTTCGTTTGACATTAGAACTCCTAAAGAAGGAACAACTTTTTGCTAAATTCTCCAAGTGTGAATTTTGGCTTAGAGAAGTTCAGTTTTTGGGTCATATTGTCAACGAGCAGGGTATTCATGTGGATCCATCCAAAATAGCTGCTATTAAGGATTGGAATACACCGACGACACCGACAGAGATTCGATCATTTCTTTGTCTTGCTGGTTATTATCATCGATTCATTTCTAATTTATCAAAGATCGCGGTTCCACTCACTGGTTTGACTCAGAAGAATAAGCCTTTTGAGTGGGGACCTAAGCAAGAAGAAGCGTTTCAAACGTAAAACAAAAGCTTTGTGATGCTCATGTTCTATCTTTGCCCGAGGGAAATGATGATTTCGTTGTCTATTGTGACGCGTCGAATCTAGGACTTGGTTGCGTTCTTATGCAACGAGGTAAAGTCATAGCTTATGCATCTAGACAGCTGAAAATTCACGAGAAGAACTACACGACTCATGATCTTGAGCTAGGTGCTGTGGTTTTTGCCCTAAAAATCTGGAGACACTATCATTATGGCACGAAGTGTGTGGTTTTCACAGACCACAAAAGTCTCCAGCATATTCTAAATCAGAAGGAGATGAACATGAGGCAACGACGTTGGGTTGAGCTCTTAAACGATTATGACTGCGAGATTCGCTACCATCCCGGTAAGGCGAATGTCGTAGCTGATGCGCTTAGTCAAAAAGAGCGAGTCAAGCTTCATTCTGTTCGCACTCTATCTGATCTTCAAACTCGTGTCCATCAAGCTCAACAATTTTGTGTTTCACAAAATTTGATAGGTAAGGAATTACCACATCAGCTTGAGCTTAAGCTCGAAAGGAAAGACGATGGTTTGCTTTATTTCAAGGATCGTTTGTGGATTCCGAAACAAGACGATCTTCGCACCTTGGTAATGGACGAATCTCATAAGTCTCGATATTCTATCCATCCTGGTGCTGTTAAAATGTACAAGGATCTTCGTACTCAGTATTGGCGGCCTGGTATGAAGAAGGATGTTGCCTTGTATGTATCGAAATGCCTAACTTGTCTCAAAGTTAAGGCTGAACATCAACGACCTTCTGGTTTGCTTGTACAACTAGAGATACCAGTTTAGAAGTGGGAGAACATTGCGATGGATCTCATCACTAAATTACCACTTACATCTAAGGGTCACGATGCAATTTGGGTTGTTATCGATCGTCTAACGAAATCAGCTCATTTTATTCCGATTCGCGAGGATCTATCTGCTGATAAACTTGCAAAGAGTTATGTTGATGAGATAGTATCTCGACATGGTGTTCCTTTGGATATCATTTATGATCGTGATGCTCGATTTTCATCTCATTTTTGGAAGACCATGCAATCTGCTTTGGGAACCCAACTGAATCTAAGCACTGCTTATCATCCCCAAACAGATGGAAAATCTGAGAGGACGATTCAAACTTCTGAGGATATGCTTAGAGCATGCGTGATAGACTTTGGTGGTAATTGGGATTCTCACCTTCCACTGATCGAGTTTTCTTACAACAACAGTTATCATGCTAGTATTAATATGGCACCATTCGAAGCTCTATACGGTCGAAAATGTCGTTCACCTGTCTGTTGGAATGAGATCGGTGAAGCACAACTTACTGGACCTGAGGTCATTCTGGAAACAACACAAAAAATCAAGAAAATCCATGATAATCTTGTGACAGCTCGAAGCCGTCAAAAGAGTTATGCGGATATGCGACGCAAGCCCTTAGAATTTCAAGTCGGAGACCGTGTCCTACTCAAGGTGTCACCTTGGAAGGGAGTGGTGAGATTTGGAAAGAAAGGAAAACTTGCACCCCGATATGTTGGACCATTTAAGATTGTGGAAAGAATTGGAAAGGTTGCCTATCGGCTAGAACTACCTCCAAAGCTTGGAAATATTCATCCGACTTTTCACGTGTCCAATTTGCGAAAGTGTTTAGCTGACGCTGATATTCACATTCCACTCGACGAAATCCAAATCGATGAAACGATGCACTTTGTCGAGAAACCTGTGGAGATAATGGACCGTACATTCAAACAGTTGAAGAACAAACGGATTCGATTGGTCAAAGTTCGCTGGGAGTCCAAACATGGCCCAGAGTTTACTTGGGAACGTGAGGACCAAATGAAGGCGAAATATCCACATTTGTTTTCACAAGCTTCCTCTAGTTAAAATTTCGGGACGAAACTTCCAAAAGTAGGGGAGACTGTGACAACTGTGTTCTGTAATCGTTGTATAATGTAAAACAATGTCAATTATCAATAAATAATGTGCTTTGGTGTTATTATATGTGTTTTGGTGTTATTATGTGTGTATTTGTGTTTGATGATTTTACAATTTGATTCGATTACAATTTCAAGCTTTAAATCGCTTTCTGGAAGGTTATACGCAAACTGGTGCATAAACGCAGTCAGTATAACGCGACAAACACTCCGGAATAGTGACATAGGCTTAACATACCTTAAATAACCTCCACATGACTTAGAAATAAGCTTTGGATGGTTTGGTGTGTTGAAATCAAGTTTGTTCGATCACAGGGACTAATTGTGTCAAACTGTGAAACTATATCGATATGTATAGTAACGAACATTCCGGAACTTGATCATAAGTTAAACATAGCCTAAATATCCTTTACATACCTTAGAAATAGGCTTTGAGGGGTTCGGTAATCTGAAACAAACTTTATTGGTCATTCAGGGACTAAAAGCGTCAAAAAGTGCATAAGTTTGCTTTTTCGCGCATATCTTACGTTCTGAATATATCCGGACATCCAAAAATTTATGTAATCATTAAAATATTTTATTTTATTGATTGGCTTGATAAAAATCCATTCGTCGCGTAATTTGGATCGTTTTTCGTGTTCGTTCGTGTTCCGTCGTAATTAACCGAATAACACAACCGTACAGCCAAATGAACCAACATCCGAGATATTTTTTGAGAATGTTTCATGTTCCCTATACTTAAACTTCATTTTAGAGCCTTGAAATGGGGTTAACGGGGTTTAAACGCATCGAAAAAGGCCTTAAACATGTGCAGGGACCATTTCTACCATTTTGGCAAAATTTTTGGAACTGGCACCTGGTGGCGCTGCGCCACCACCATATGTCTCTGCCGTTGCGCGACACCATGGCCTGATCTGGACAGAAACTTGTTTTCAGCATTTTTCAGCAATGGGATTGAACTTGGGGGTCTTTTTGTAACTTTTGCAATACCTGGAGCTGGTTTTCGACCCCCATTGTATTCTAATACCATGTACCCACATGTATGGCCAAGATTACACCCTCTAAACACATGGAATGATCCTATTGATCTTACCTTCCTATAAATAGCAAGCTTCCTCATTTGGGTTTTTCACACCTTGATTCAACTTCGGCTCTAAGTTGAGGTTTTAACACCTGATACCTGAGTAAATTTGAATCAAAACACCTTCTTGGACCCTTTGTAAGTCCTCTTCTTGCTTGTTCTTGTATTTCTAGCATGAAATTCAAACAGAGTTTGACTTTCAGCTTTGACCAGTCAATGGCCAACACAAAGTTCCGTTGAACTTTGCAACGTGAGCGTAATCACGATGGTTATAGTCCCTTGTGACTATACCTACTGATTACCACATTGACTAGGCGTAGTGACAAGTCGTAGTTTCGGCCAAAATGCGTATTTATGCATATTTTGTAACCAAACTACTCTTGGGTATCAAAACCGTTTGTTTTGATACCAAAACCAGTTTTCTAATCTAACTAAACATGTCTTAACATGTTTAGCTCGTCACTTTTAGTTTAGTGCTTGTGTAGAGTCGTATGTCAAGCGGACTAAACACCCGCTTAGACTTTCGAACTCGACCCGTTTGGTCGATCATTAGGATCCGACCAAACATGTTTAGTAACCATAGTTGCATATGGGATAACCTTCCGAGGTTATATCTTATGGTCACTTAGGTTTAACTAGTTGTTTGATAAGTAGTTTATATGCCTTAGGTAAATGACCAAAATACCCTTTTTATGCATAATTGGTAATTAAGCACATGTAACATAAAATTTTGTCACTTAATTGATTATGCAACATGTTTAGGCATATAATACTTATCATAGGACTAGTTAGACGTCTCGAAAGCGCATTTGCGCGAACGACGTGTTAAAGATGCATAAGCTACCTTAATGAATCATAACAGGTCGAAAGCATTTAGGTTAGGTTCTGATCTAGGATGTAGACTTTGTTAAACCATATCACATGAGTTCCAACACTCATTTGGTTTACAAGACCTCATTCTATCCGATCTTCCGATTGAGGTGTCGATTGTTTGACTAGTGATTCGATTACTAGGTGCTGCTTGATTTCTCTGGTTTACTTGAGTTTGTTGAAGTTCTATGGATTGAGGATACTTTGCACTTCATGTGAGTACATAGTTCCCCTATTTTACTGTTTTCATTTGTTTTGGGGTGATTCATATGTATCAAAACGATTTTTGATATTTTAACAATGGTTTCAAAAACGATTAAGATGGTTTATACTAAACTAATCACGATTTCAATAATGTGAACGAACTTGTTGGTTATAGTTACATAACGAATGACATTCATTAATTTTGGCCGAACCGACCAGTATTAGGTTATGGTACCATAGGATCTGACAAATCTCGTTTTCAGACTGCACCCATGGTTATGTGTGGGTTAGGCGGGTAACGACTAAATCTGTGATTATTAATTTACCCTTTGGTGGTTTGTTAATGCAAGAAGCATGATAGTCGAGTCACTAAGGTTTGGATGTTATTAGCGAGACGACCAAAAATAGTTTTCACAATTAAAACGAGGATGATTTGAACGATTTAAACGAGTTAACGATTTGGAAACGATTTGAACAAGATTAAACGAATTGGATAAACGATTGGTTTTTGGTTAAGTGTTTAGATAATGGGACGAGTGTAATATGGTGAAAACATGGTAGATACGCCGCTGGTACTTCTTATATATAAGTGTTTTCAACATATTACATACCGTGGCGTTATTTAGTTCACTTGGGTAAACAATTTTGAAACGATGTCACATAACGATGTTTTCAGAAGGATATAATCCATACGAGATTTATTAAACGAGTTAATACGAATTGTTTTACAATTTGGTTTACTAAAACAAATGTTTTTGGGTTAAGAATCATGGCTACGAGATTTTTTAAATTATAACCCGCTTGATTTGAGTTGGTTAATTTCGTTGCAATATTATATTCTTTTCAAAACAAGGTTTTTAATAAGGTATTGCAACATGTAAACTAGCCATGAATCCGACACTCTTATAAAACCTATGTGCTCGCCAGCATTTCTTTGCTGACTTTGTTTTTACATATGTTTCAGGTGTTGTTGCTTGATGTTGATTGCTAGGATGCATGAGTCACATAGGATCTGGACGAGGCCTTAGTGACATAATAACAATATTAGTCGATATGTAACTTGTTGGTTTTAGTTTTAAGACAATGTTAATGTAAATATTCTAATAAAACGAAACTTTTTGTATCCATGGTTGTGAAACAATAATTCTGCCACGACACTCCCTGACGTTTCCGCCACGGTTTGTTGTTTTAACGTGGTCGGGGTGTGACAGTATTGGGGACTTCCCTGTACATCAACTGTTTTATTTAACACACAAGTGGGTAAATGAAACACACCAGTGGTCAATTTGACAGCATCAGTAGTGGTTGCCTTCAAGGGCGACTTATTGATGAAACTACTGTCCAGGTATAAATCAGTAAATTCAATACCTGTAGTAGCTGCTCCCCTTGAACTACTGACAGGGCTTACTTGTAACTCCTGCAGTGTAACCTCCTCAGCTGTTGATGGGTTAGCAATGATAGAGGAATCATGCTCAGTCACTAATTGGAGTATTTACTCAGTGATGGGTTGTTGAGAAGAATTGATTTGTGCCTGATCCATATCCAATGCATTTAACAGAGGTAAAATGGATGGTGGAATTTGTGAAGTGAGGATGGGGGTTGAAAGAGAATTTGCCCCGGGAGCAGGGCTGTGGAAGATGGATTCAAGTGGATCTAGAGCTTCATAATGTGGTGTCCATGTGTATACAACCTGATCCTTTTGTGAGGATGCAGGAGGAGTTTCAGGCTCAGGTGTCCCAAAAATAAGTTTTTGAAAACATTTAGGGTGATTAGCGGTTCCAGTAGAGTTTTGTGTAAGGCTTGTTATTAGGACTAGCAAAATTCAAGGTTTAGCATCCCCCCCACACTTAAATTACACATTGTCCTCAATGTGTCCCAAAAATAAGTTTTTAGGTTGATTGAATGTGTAAAAAGGTGTTTAAAACAAGGTTTTGGTGTTACTAGGCATCTGGACACGGCCCCGTGCTGGGTGAGCACGGCCCCGTGGTTAGACTACCAGTAACAAAAACTTACAGAAGGTGGATACGGGGGCGTGCCGGTGAACACGACCCCGTGTTGGGTAGTTTTTAAACAAACAGCAGATTCTGGGTGGTGGACACGGGGGCATGTTGGCTGGGCACGGCCCCGTGTTGACAATCTGTAATCCTTGAAAACAGGTTTTGGCCTCCGGTTCTGGTTTCCGGGCTTATGTAGCACTAATATTTAGTGCTTCAAACCCTCCTAGGTACCTGTTTTACTTAGAAATACCATACCAAACAAAATAACCAACATCCTACCTTACCATACGTTCAATATCCACAACATAAACTAAAAAAAGAAAAATGCAGGAAATTAAAAGTGTTAACGGAAAAGTAAATTATTCAACAATGGCACGCAGGCCATGAAATTGTTTGTGAGAGAAAAAGGGGTTTACCTGTCAAGACCTTCAACCATGTAACATCACTTTCAACGCCTCCATCTCAATCCATATCTTCGTCCTCGTCATCTCTTCCTTGGCCTGCTATGTACTCCCGGATGTTGCTGATGTTATCCTGCATGTCGGAGATGTTCCTCTCTATGACTCCAACCCGGGTGTACGTATTGCTTGCCATATTGTAGGTGTTGCGGGTGCACATGAGGTTTTCCTGTAAGAGATCATGTAAACTTTGGAAATTAGGAAAACCACCTCCTTGAGAGGAGGATTGGCCCGGATCACCATGATGCTGATACTGGTACCAGGGAGGAGGACGGATTTGTGGAGTGTGAAGGACGAGAGCTTCTTGAGGGTTCCACACATGCCTTTGAACCGTCAGAAATCTGACCGTCCCGTCATTTGCTTCGTTGATTATACTCATGGAGCGACATATGACGAGGTCCACTTTTCCCGACCATGAGCCCTTCTTGAAGGACCTCGGCATCCTTTGCACAAAATTCTTGAAGAGGCGGTAGATCCACCCTCCAAAAAGGATAGGGGTCAAGGGATTGGCGAGTTGGTTCAAGTGCATGTTGCGAAGGAGCAGGTATGGAACATCGAGGTGTACACGGTTGTGAATGCAGTAGAGGACCATCAGATCACGTAAGCCTACAACACCAGTACTGTCGTGCCTTTAGCAGAGGGAGTTGCTGAGGACCCTATGGATGTAGCGGTATAGAGGGTCCCGCATTTGTTTGCTCTTGGTCTGGCTTGGGTTATAGTGTCCTTCCCCAATTTGAGCCCATGCTACTTGACATTGGTCTAGTAGGAGTTCACGGAGACCACCCGTGTTCTCGTCATCTCCAACATCCTATTCAGCATATAACCCAATGATTGCCCCAAATTGTGCAATCGAAATTGAGAGCATATTCCCAGCACAACGAAATTCCACCCCCTCATTGTCAAATGGCTCCGCTTTTGCCTTGAAGGCAAACGTGCTATAAAACTCCATGTTGTACTCGTGCTCGGAGTGGAGACTAGTGCAAAGAGCTGCTCTCAGTGGGCCAGTAACAAGATTGTTGAATCGGTCGATCTGGCCTACTGCTTCTAGAGGGCCCAAGAAAACTTGTCGGGGGTTTTCTTCGGGCCTTGTCTTGAGAATCTCAAACCGGGCTTGAGCAGCCCACTCATTCTAGTTGAATCTCGTAAATTTCTTGGCCATCTGAAAGAAAACACCAAACAATTAGCACAAAACAGTAAATTTTTGAAGAAAATTGAAAACAACCCGCTGAACACGGCCCCGTGTCCACTAGACACGCCCCACGTTCGCCAAAAAACTGCTGGACACGCCCCCGTGTTCGTTGAGCACGACCCCGTGCTCAGTCGTCTGTTTCCCAAAAACTTGATTTTTCGACCCGGTTCTGAAAACTTGAAAATTTTTGGTCCAGTGGAGGCGGTTTTCCCCGAAAATGAAACCCCAAGTGCTGTTTTTCTCAAAACAAACCGTTTACCCTTCAATTTCATATTTTTGGGTTCAAAAACAAGGGTTTGAGGTTTTTTTTTTGAAATCTGGCAAATCTACAAACAACATGCATCTATACTATTACTAACAGATCTAAGCAATATTTGAGGTTTGATTCGGTTCAAGTTGAAGAACCCTAGATTTTCCCCAAATTTTTTATGTTAAACTACATGCAAGTGATTAATCTAACTAATTATGATGATAGAATCATACCTTGACGTTGTTGGAAGTCAGAAAATCATGAAAATCTGCAGAAATTTTCGGCAGAACCAGAGTGTTCTTGGGGAAATGGGTCGTGCTGAAGTGAGAAATGAAAGAAAAAGGGGGTTTTATCCCGACAGTTGCGCGAACACGGCCCCGTGCTCAGCTGAAGCACGGCCCCGTGGGCGGGTAATTATATATATATATATATATATATGTATATATATATATATGTATATATATATATATGTATATATATATATGTATATATATATATGTATATATATATATGTATATATATATATATAATTAAGTGCACGTGTGAGTGACATGTTCCCCGAAACTTGGTTTTAGAAATCTTACCGATTTAGAAGCTTTTTCGTCGTTTGATGCGTGTGTGGTGGTATATATTTTTATGTATATTTTTAGCCCTTTTTAACACATTAGTCAAGTTTTAAATTTATAAAACACGATATTTACTAACACCAAACAAACATATGGGCAAGTGCACCCATCGTGAGCGTAGTATAGTGTTGGTAGGATACCGAGGTCATCCAAGGACACAAGAGATTTTAATACCGGTTTATCCTCAACGTCTAATCAAATCAAAAGTTTAGAAAAAGGTTAAAAACTAGAAAATAAAAACTAAAAATGATGAAAATAAAAATAAAAATAAAAAGAGATAGATAAGATGAATCACTTGGATCCGACTCGCCTTTAGTGTAACCTTTGATTATTTCCGCACTTTTGCACTTTTTAAGAGATTATCTCAGTTATAGTAGTAGGCCCCTCTTTTGAAGGTGACGTTACCCTCAACCCAGTAGTTTGAGTCAGCAAGGAATAATTAATTCAGTTATTAATGCGTAATGTGGTAGGCCCATCTTTTGAAGGTGACGTTACCATATGCTAAGTAGTTTGAGTCAGCAGGGATACAATCCTAAATAGCCGGGTTAATGTTTTAATAGTAGTTTACATATGAGGGGGTCAAGGAGTTCAGACCCCCGCCATCCAATACCAGTGGGTATTGAAGGAGGTCCTACTAAACTTGACCCAGGTCCTTGCAGGATCTATACACTGAACAAGGCAAGACTCTTACCAAACCATTCCCTTAACCCCCGACCAGGTAGCCAACATATCTCCATATAGATCGTGGAGATATGAATGGTGTAAATCTTTTACTTTATATAGATAGTAAAATAATGCCAAGACACCATGGACAAACGATAAGGAAGATTCACCTTCAACATAAGAAACTAGTTATTAAAGTCATTAATACATAACCAAATAAAAAGTGCGAAAAGATTAAATATAAAAAGTATTACACTAAATGCTTGTCTTCACCAAGTGATGTAAGAGACTTAGGCAAACATGACCTTTGATTGTCAAGAACTCTTACGATCAATCTTGGATCCTGAGACTACTCACACACTCTATGATGGATGATGGATGATGGTGGTGGATGTAGGTTGTGATGGTGGTGGATGTAGGTTGTGATGGTGGTGGTGGGTGGGTGAAGTGTGAGAGAGGTGGTTTGCCAAGGGATGGTTTACAAGTGAGCCAAGCACCCCTACTTATAGTCTACACAGAGGCCCAGACACAGCCCCGTGTCCATTGGGCACGGCCCCGTGTCCACCCATCTTCTCTTTCTTCATTAACTGCAGTTTGTCTGCATTAGTTGACCACGCCCCCATGTCCGCTGGGCACAACCCCGTGTGCAGAAGCGTATCTGTACTATCAAGATTTGCTTGGATTCTGCGAATCTTAGAGTTGACCACGGCCCCGTGTCCGCTGGGCACGCCCCCATGGTGGGTGATAGAAGCTTCTACAACTTTGTCTTTTCTGCAGACACTTGGGCACGCCCCCGTGCTCAGCGAGCATGGGGCGTGTTCAGCCTTCTGTTCTCTAGTTCTTGCTTGGGGAGATACTGTCGAGGGGTCGGGCATGTCATGTTTATTCCTTTTCTTGTATTATTGTTAGATTTAGCTGCATTTTTGCTTCTTTTGTCCAATTAAGCTCTTTTAACCCTGAAAATACAAAAGGAAGACAAAAACACACTTTTTCAAACATTAGTACTAAAAAAGGGTTAGTTTCATGCCACAATTGATGTAATTTATATGTTGCATTTTGCACACATCAAATACCCCCACACTTGAATCTTTGCTTGTCCTCAAGCAAAACTCTTTATAATGTGGCTTTACACTCCTAAATGGAATGGGTAGAAGAGAAGGTTTTTGGGCTTGTCATAGAGTGTCGGGATTCCAAGATTCTTTTTTTAGGTTTTATTTTTATTTATTTATAATCCTATTCGTCATGATTTATTTAAAACATTACATAAGATAAATTATTTATTTGGGCATAACATGCCTCTTTAAAATTCCATTTATATACAAGTTCACATACCTCACGGGGGATCACTCAACACTCGGCCGAAGATGTATTTTTGTGAAACACTCAAGAGCGGCATGGAACTTACTTCTACCATATGCCTGCCAAGCAATCAATCCTCCTCCTTTTTAACTATACACCGTTTTAAATATCAAGAGGACTTTTTGGGGAAGGGTTAGGCTTGGGTTAAAGGTAGGTGGTTGGGTTAGTGGTTAGTAGAAAAGGGTGAAAGGTGTAAAAAGCGTCGGTTTTCGTAAGACTTTTTATTTTTTTTTACTTTTTATTCTAATGAAGCAATTATTCAAACAAAGTTCTTTTTTTGATAAACTTGTTTGTTTATTTCTTTTGGCTTCATCAACATTTTTTTTTGATAAGGAAGTCACATGAAAACCAAGATTTGTTACTAAAATAAAGGGTTAAAAATGAAAAAGGGTTTTGGTGGGTAAAAGGGTGTTTGTTTTGGGTTAAGAAATGAAAAGGTTTAGGATCAAAGGGGTTAATCTAGGGGGATTTTGGGTAGGTGGTAAAAAAAAGAAAAATAATGGTGTTGAAATAAAAAGGGTTAGTCCTAATGCCCCCATCATTTACTTACTTGGGTTTAAGTTGGTAAGGACCGGAAATGTATCGTCATGGCAAGTTCTAGAGTCGTAAGAACCAAGCGGCTATTCACACAAGAAATGAAAAATGAGCATTTAGTTTAAAGATGTGTATTTGTATGCTCCTTAATAAAGGCTTAAAACTCACTTTTTGTGGGAATGGGTTATGTGATCAAGTATATATAATCAAATTTTAACTAGATTTGTCATGCTGTTTCATAATTTTCTTATGTTGGTTCTTTTTATCATGACGCTATCAGTTGTAAATTTGTAAAAATATAACCTTTTTAGAACTTGAAATTCCCAAATTAAACTAAGACAAGTAAAAAAAATGAAAAGTTTTTGAAAAAAATTGGGGTGCTTAGCGGTTCCAATAGAGTTTTGTGTAAGGCTTGTAATTAAGACTTGCAAAATTCATGGTTTTAGCATCCCCCCCCCCCACACTTAAATTCCACATTGTCCTCAATGTGTTCCAAAAATAAGTTTTTAGGTTGATTGAATGTGTAAAAGTGTGTTTAAAAACAAATTTTTATGTTACTGGGCATCTGGATACAGGCTCGTGGTGTCCGGGCACGGCCCCGTGTTCAGGTTGCCAGTAATAGAAAAAAGTAAAAAGAAACAGAAGCCCGGGCACGGGGGCGTGTTCAGTGAACACGGCCCGTGTCCAGTTACCTGAACTGGGCGATTTTCTGCAGATGGTTCAGCACGGGGCCGTGTTGGCTGGACACGGCCCGTGCCGAACATGCTGTAATGAAGAAAATTTTGCGGGAGGCTCTAGTTTTGTGCATGGGGTGCTGGTTCAAGTTTCCTTTGGTATCCTTCACCATCCCGAGTGTGTTTTATTCCTGAAAATTAAAACTTAACTAGAAAACATAAAAATTAATCTAAACTGAACTAAGGATAGTTCCGCAGAATGCCTCTGTGGTGCGCCACGTTTATAAGGGTCCTTGGCTAGACCCAAAGCCCAGTCATATGTTACCCAAGTGGGATGTTTTGCATCCCATGTTGCACCGTCGGAGAGCATAATCCAAACTTGAGTCTATGACCTTCTTGTAATTGACCGGGTCATTGTCCTCTACTCTCTTTCCAACTCCGAACTTCATTTCCTTGTCCCCAACCCTCAATATTAGTGTTCCACCGTTCATGTCTACCACTGCGTGGGCCGTAGCTAGGAATGGCCTCCTTAAGATGAGTAGTACTTCGGTATCTTCCTCCATATCTAGTATGAAAAAGTCGGCTGGGAAGACAAATTCGCCGACTTTGACTAATAGATTTTCAGCGACACCTTGTGGATATTTGACGGACCTATCGGCGAGTTGTATGCTCATTTTTGTAGGGCTTGTTTTCCCTAGGCCGAGTCGGTCGAACATTGATGCGGGTATGAGGTTGATGCTAGCCCCGAGGTCGGCTAGTGCATTGCGAAGGGGAGATTCCCCAATCGAACAAGGGATTGTGAAGCTTCCAGGGTCAATCTTCTTTTGCGGGAGTTTGTTGAGTAGCAAGGCGAAGCATTCTTCGCTTAAATTAACTAATTGCAGTGATTCAATTTTCCTTTTGTGAGTGAGGAAGTCCCTCATAAATTTTGAATATTTAGGCATTTGGGTTATGACTTCGATAAATGGAATATTAACATGAAATTGTTTTAGCAACTTTTCGAACTTTGTGAATTAACCGACCGGGGTATGGAACCGGAGGATTCTTGGTGGGCTCTTGATTTGGGGGAGGAGCCGTCTCTTGTTGGGGCGTTGGTGGAGTTATGGTTTGGCTAGATCGGCTTTTTTCAGTTGGAGGTAATGGAGCCTCCTCGGGACCCACGGTACGGTTTCTCAATGTGATGAGATGTACTTGCGCCTTTGGGTTGGTTTCGGTATTACTTGGTAACGTGCCTTATGGTCTCTCGGAGATATTTTGAGCTAGTTGACTTAATTGTTTTTCAATGTTTTGAATACTAGCTTGTTGATTTCTAAAATTCGATTCCAGTTGTTGAAATCGATCCGAGTTTTTCTTTTCGGTGTCGGAGATGAGGCGAGATACTGTCACACCCCGATATTTCCACGTATTACCGGTGGGCCCGGTGGGGAGTATCGTGACGTAGTTGATATCATCATAGACAATTTATCACAAGTTAATACACAGCGGAAGTCGAAAGATAAAAACATTACAAACCGAATGGAAGTAATATCAATTATTACAAAAATGGTTGTAAGGGATCCACAGGCGGATCAAAGTAAAAAGGATTATTGTTCAACAGATTTATAAACATCTAAGCTTGCAAGAATCTTTATTAATGCTAGGAGTAGCCAGCCTATTCCGTCTAGTACCTTCGCTTAGCCTTTTTGGAAAATACGTCAGTTTACACTGGTAAATACAATTAACCGACTCATTTTGAAAATGTTTAAGAAAATTGATTTGAATGCACAAGGCACAAAATATCTTTTATAACTTGGGATAATTATTTAAAAATAAACTTGTTAAAGAATTACATGTTTATTATACGTTCAATAGCCTGGGTTAGAACCGGGTTAAAGATTAATAGACACACCACATAATATATCCCACGACGAGTTATTCTCGAACAAGTGGGTACAATATTTTTACATACGCACCGGCAGGAGTATGCCTACACCCCGTGCTTAAGTCGTGGCCATTTCAATGAATGAGCCGAGGATATCCAGGACATGGTCATTAACCCCCTAAAGGCTTAGAATAAACAAAACAGATTAAACGAGTTATCTCATTGATTTAACCTTCATACGATTAAAAATTCAATACCCGACCAAGCGGTATTTTATATACCGTACCCTAAGCCCGTATAAGGGAAAATAAGTTAAAAGTATTTACCTGATCAAATTATACAATTTATCCCAGCCGTATACAATTGGTAATGCAGATAACTTTTATTGGGCTCCTAAATCTGGAACGAAGGTTTTAATAACCTATTAGATTCCTAACGGTCTTAATTAAGTCTAAACTTAGACCGGTTAGTTTTAAAGGAAGATATACGGTTCAAAATGCAAGATTAAGCGAAGACCAGATTAGAATGTGGTTTAGACCCGACAAGTTTGAAGACTTGTATAATATGGGTAAACTAAACACACTTTGGATTTTGAGATAAAAATGATAAGGTTTGACCCGTTTCGGTCAATTTATGCAAACTAGTCACATAAACCGTACCGAACGCGAAAAATGCATAACGGGTAACCAAAAGAGTGATATACAGGTTTCACAAGTTAATATGACTTAAATATGTTGTGATATCAGTAGGATACCTCCCATTATGCCCAAAACGAATTTAAAATCAATTTATGCCTCGCCTGGGTATTTTGGTCATTTTAAAGCTTATAAAAGAGATTAAGTATTAATCTGAGGTTCAGGTCTGAAATGTTCAGTAAAAATAATTATTTTTGCAGGTCATATCAGTAGGGTATTTTCTATATGTGAAATTTATCATTTATAACCAAACTATGCACCATATGGGCGTTTTGGTAATTTCACATAGGCTTTAAAGGTCAATTTTGGAAATCCGAGTTTAAAACTTTTTCTTACTGTTAAAGTATAAAAATTTACTTAAAACATCAGTATGTATTAAGTCTTATATGTTAAAAATAGTTTTAACTCATACTATGCGTTTAAAACGCGTAAAAAGTCGGTTTTAAGCGATTTTCGGATTATATAAGAAAAACTGATAATTTTATCAGACAAGAAGGCTTAAAATATTTTATTTATCATATAAAATCAGTAGCAAAAGGTTTGGTATCAAAATTTTATGTAAAACTCATTTTACTAGCAAAAAGGGTATAACCGACAATTACCGAATCAAAGCTAGAACCCTATGATATGATCAGTTTAAAAATAAATAAAAATCTTCAAAAATCCCAAAATATTATATTACATCAGTGGGTAAAAAGTTTGGTGTCAAAATTTGGGTTTAGATAGGATTTATGCTAATTATGCCGTTTAATTAATAAAAAGCTTTCAAATTACGATATTGAGCACAACTCCTAATTTAGACCTCAAACTGATGTCAAATTTTTAGGACAAGTTTATAAATCAGTACTGAAGGTTTTTGTCCTCTCACATTTTCAAAAATATCATTTTTACAAGAAAAAGGCATAATGGTCAAATTTAGGCATATAACGGAAACATGCAACGAACTAGGATTACAAAGGAACCACATTGTATAAACTCAGAGGGTTATACTAATATGTAACATGGTCCTAATGGAACCCTAAGGCATTTCTAAAACAATCTAAATCGGGTCAGAACTGAAAGTCAAAGCAAAAGTCTACTTTTGCGACTTTCGGTTCCGAACCGAGCCTAAACTCAAAATTGTCGGGTTGAACATGTTTAGACATGTTCTTACATTAATTACCAAGTTATATAAGTGTTAAAATAGGTTTAATAGCTTCTACATTGTTAATTATGAGTTTATTTGCAAAATAGCTTTCTGTTGGCTTTTTATAATTATGTTTGACCCGACAATTGACCTAGTTAGAGTGGAAATCAGAGGGTGCCCTTTTAAGGGTTTATTACCCAGATAATTACCAACTCATAGCCACTTTCAATTCGAAAAATGACTGGACCATTAGTGATTAATCACTAAGTCAAAGCTTAATTACGACGGCTTTGACTTTAGGTCATTAAACTAATAAAACATGAATTAGAGAGGTTAAGGAAGCTTACTGAAGTACTTAGTATGAAAATGAAGCTTAGGGAATCTTGCTTGAAGTCCAGAGAGCTCCAGAAAGTGAGTTAGAATGATTTTCAAGTGAACAAGTTCATGGTTGCAACTTCGAACTCTTTATATAGGAACTTAGAATGCACAAGATCAATCCAACAAGGTCTATGGGTGAGTCCTGATCATCATACGTGTCCCCTATACATGAAAATCTGTTGGCCAAGCTCCTGAATTCGAAATCCATGCATGTAAGTCGGTGTAACATGCTGTTAAAGGCATCTGCCATGATTTTGGACGCTGGCAACTTTTAGGTGGCCCGCGTAAGAGATAGGGGGGTCTTACGCAGCCGGTATGAGTGCCAGACTCGGTCAACAAAGTTTCAGAAATTGCAATATCATCCCTGTTCCTTCTAAACATGTTTTAACTATTTTTTATTGCACTTTTTGACCCTCAAACTTGACTTTTAAAGATTCTAAGTTATAAACAAACTTTGTTAAGCTTCCGATCTGTTATACGATCACCGAAAAGTCCTGAATTTCAACGTTGACGCTTTTAACCCCTTATTTACGAATGTTAACGTATTTCCTCATATAATATCGAAACCTTGTGAAATTTTTATCACTTATTCTTGGGAGCATATTTAATGGTTACAAATCTTTGGGTTCGTTAGAAGGTCACTCAGAGGTATAAATTAAACATGTTGACACATTTAACCCTTGCGGTTTGTAAACTTTCACTTTCTTCCACAAACGGCTTCCTATGATTCATAATTCATTCGTTTAAGGGTATAAATATCGTGTAGGGTTGTTGAAAGGTATAATTATCAAATGTTGACACTTTGAATCCTTTTACACACATACTTTCTTTGTTTGTCAACTTTAGTCCCTCATATTTAATCCATTACAAGTTTAAAGCTTATGACACGTGTCTTCATTATATTGGTCATGATTTTACGAGGTGTTACATCCTCACCCCCCCTTAAAACAAATCTCGACCTTGATATTTACTGAAATAAATGAGGGTACTTCTGTTTCATTGTGGACTCTACCTCCCACGTATACTCGGGACCTCTACGGGCATCCCATTTAACCTTTACAATCAGTACATGCTTCTTTAGAAGCTTCTTCCCTGATCGACAAAGGTTTTTCGACAAACTTTAAGCTCTCATCTATATGCACATCCTCATGTGACATGACTAGTGATTCATCAGCTAGACACTTCTTTAGGTTGCAGATGTGGAACACATTATGAATACCACTGAGCTCTTCAGGCAGGTTTAACTTGTAAGCCACTGTTCCAACACATTAGATGATCTCGAATGGTCTTATATATCTTGAGCTTAACTTACCTTTCTTGCCAAATCGCATTACCCCTTTTCAGGGTGATACTTTCAGTAATACTTTGTCACCTACCTCGAATTTTAGAGGTTTACGCCTTTTGTCTGCGTAGCTTTTCTGCCTATCCCTGGCAGCTTTGAGACGATCTCGTATCTGTATAATCTTATCTGTCATCTCCAGGACTATATCAGGTCCTGTTAGTTGGACATCTCCAACTTTCGCCCAGCAAACGGGCGTTCTGCACTTTCTTCCATACAAAGCTTCAAAAGGTGCAGCTTGAATACTCGAATGATAGCTATTATTGTATGAGAATTCAATCAATGGAAGATGAACATCCCAACTTCCTCCTAAGTCAATAACACAAGCTCGTAGCATATCCTCGAGTGTTTGTATAGTACGTTCACTTTGACCATCCATCTGAGGATGATATGCAGTGCTGAAGTTTAATCGAGTGCCTAGGGATTGCTGAAAGCTTTTCCAGAAATGCGATGTATATCTCGTATCCCTATCAGAGATGATAGACACTGGCACTCCATGTAGAGATACAATCTTGTCCACGTACAGCTGAGCTAACTTATCTGTGTTGTGTGTTTCCTTAATAGGTAAGAAGTGGGCTGACTTAGTCAACCTGTCAACTATAACCCATATAGTATCATTTCCTCACTTTCTCTTTGGTAACTTTGTGATGAAATCCATAGTTACCATTTCCCACTTCCAGGTGGGAAGTTCAGGCTGTTGCAGCAAACCTGACGGCTTCTGGTGTTCGGCTTTAACCTGAGCACATGTCAGACATTTGGCCACATAAGTGGCTATAGACTTCTTCAAGCCTATCCACCAATAATTTGCCTTCAAATCCTGGTACATCTTATCACAGCCAGGATGAACAGAATATTTGGAGTTATGGGCTTCTTGAAGAATCACATCCCTAAGTCCTCCATAAATTGAAACCCATATTCGTCCATTCAATCTTAGGATTCCATCCTTGCCATATGATAACTGCTCAGCAGTTACTCCCAACTTTTCATTCGGATAGTTGGCTCCTAATACAACTTCCTTCTGAGCGGCTAACAATATTTCATTTAAACTGTTCTTCAATTCAATGCTCTTGGCATTGATTCTAATGGGCTTAACCCTTTCTTTTCTGCTCAAGGCATCGGCGACCACATTCGCCTTACCTGGATGGTATCGGATTTCACAATCATAATCATTTAGTGTCTCCATCCATCGAAGCTGTCTCATGTTCCGATCTTTCTGATTAAACAGATGTTGAAGGCTCTTGTGATCAGAATAGATCACACACTTGGTACCATATAAATAATGCCTCCAAAGTTTTAGTGCAAACACAACGGCACCCAATTCCAAGTCATGGGTGGTGTAATTCTTTTCGTGCACCTTTAATTGTCAAGAAGCATAGGCAATAACCTTGCCTTTCTGCATGAGCACACATCCCATACCAGTGTGTGATGCGTCGCAATATACCACAAATTCCTCTATTCCATCGGGCAATGTCAACACAAGTGCATTGCTCAATTTCTGCTTAAGAATGTCAAAGGACCCTTGCTGCTTAGGACCCCAGTCAACCTTGATATTCTTGCGAGTTAGTGAGGTTAGGGGTGCTGCAATCCTTGAGAAATTCTCAATAAAACGCCTGTAATATCCTGCCAGACCCAAAAAGCTACGAATCTCTGTGGGCGTCTTTGGCTCTTGCCAATTCATGATGCCTTCAATCTTAGCGGGATCCACCTGGATACCACGCTCACTAACCACATGTCCAAGAAATTGGACTTCACGAAGCCAAAACTCACATTTTGAAAACTTGGCGTAGAGCTTCTCATGCTGAAGAAGTTTAAGAATACAACGAAGGTGCTTCTCATGGTCAGTCTGATTCTTTGAATAAATAAGAATGTCATCAATGAAGACGATAACAAACTTGTCCAAGTAGGGTTTGCAAACGCGATTCATGAGATCTATGAACGCTGCTGATGCATTAGTGAGACCAAAAGGCATCACTAAGAACTCGTAATGACCATAACGAGTTCTGAATGTAGTCTTATGCACATCTTCATCTCTAATCTTCAGCTGATGGTAACCTGACCTCAAGTCAATCTTGGAGAAGTAACTTGCCCCTTGCAATTGATCGAACAGATCGTCGATCCTGGGCAATGGATATCTGTTCTTGATTGTGACCTTGTTAAGCTTGTGATAATCGATGCATAGACGCATAGACGCATCGATCCATCCGTCTTCTTTACAAACAGAATCGGTGCTCCCCAGGGAGATGAACTAGGCCGAATAAAACCTTTGGCTAACAAATCATCCAATTGAGTCCTCAATTCTTTCATCTCTGTTGGTGCTAACCTGTAAGGTGCTCTTGCAACAGGTGCTGCTCCAGGAATAATGTCGATTCTGAACTCTACTTGCCTATCTGGGGGTAAACCAGGTAGTTCTTTAGGTAATACGTCTGGATATTCTAAAATGACAGGGATGTCTTCAACCTTAGGCTTTGATTCATCAATAGTTACTTGTGCCATGTAGATGACACAACCTTTCTTCAAACACCTTGATGCCTTAAGCATAGACACTTGCTTAGGCAACCCATACTGAGTATCTCCTTGTATGGTAAGTGGCTCACCATACGTAGTCTTGACAACCACTTGTTTCTTGTCGCAAACGATCTGGGCTTTGTTATGAGATAACCAATCCATGCCTATCA
Source organism: Helianthus tuberosus (assembly GCA_030545235.1). Taxonomy (NCBI): domain Eukaryota; kingdom Viridiplantae; phylum Streptophyta; class Magnoliopsida; order Asterales; family Asteraceae; genus Helianthus; species Helianthus tuberosus. Next base: position 7,803 of record JARYGA010003843.1, on the reverse strand, counting down.
CTATGTCAAAACCAGCTAATTTCAAAGGAAGCAAGGATAACGGAAAGGAGTGGTTCCTAATGGATATAAAACATCCATCTAACACAGTTGAGGCAGTTTCTATGGTACCATCGGCCAATTCTACTTCATACTTTATGCTTAGGGTTTTAACAGGCAGATTTAACAATTTACAAAACTTATCATCAACAAATGGCTTATCTGCACCCGAATCAAATAATACCCTTGCATAAACATCATTAATAAGGAAGGTACCTGTTATCACGTTATCATCCTGCACCGCTTCCCGTTCATTCATTTGAAAGACCCTAGCATTGGTCTTTTTGCCTTCTTCGGGTTTCTTGGCATACTTTGGGCAGTTGGACTTGATGTGCCCCTTTTCTTTACAGTTATAGCACATCGCATCCTTTATCTTCTTGCAGTCTAACGTCTTGTGCTCATTCGACTTACAAATCCCACAACCCCTGGGCTGCGATTGGGATTTCGATTCGTACCTGCATTTTCCTAGATGACGTTTCTTGCAAATTTTACACTTGGGCTTTTCACCCGACTGTTGATCATCCTTTATAAACCCGGAACTCTTCTTGTGATCAAAGTTCCCTTTGTGCTTCTTATCGGAACGTCGTGAGTTCTCATCCTCACGCTTCCTCTTTCCCTCGTCCGAATTCCTAAGTGATCTTTGCCTGACCACGTCGAGGGTAAGAGACAAAGATAAATCAGCTACAGACCTAAAGGTAGTAGGTCAGGATGCCTTCACACTGGCTTTGATCTCCGGGGCTAAACCCCCAATGAAACGGGCTATTCGTTTGGTTTCCGGCGTTACCAAATTAGGAACCAATCGAGACATGGTATTAAAACTTGTAAGGTATGCTTGACAATCCAAATTCTTCATAACCAATGTCAGGAAGTCAGTCTCGATCTTCTCAACCTCATGTCGAGGACAAAAATTCTCTTTGATCAAAGCGACAAACTGATCCCAAGACAGGTTGTACAACGGGATTTTTCCAGTAGCTTAGATTAGAGACCTCCACCAAGCTAGTTCTTCTCCTTTGAATGACTGTGAAACATACTTCACAACATCTCGCTCTGCACATCCACTGATATCAACTACCGTGTCCATCTTATCTAGCCACGTCATGCAATCAATAGCTCCTTTTTCCCAAGTGAAATCCCTGGGCTTGCAGGAGACGAAATACTTATAAGAACAGGTTTTTGCTCGTGGCTCCTTATCAAATACAATCTTCTTAGATGGAACGCTATGCTGATTTGAAGAGTGCTGGCCATCATCTTTCTTTGACTTGTGAGTTTTAGATGGTGGCTTACTATGGGCCACAGAGTGAGTCTTAGGGTGTGATTTGGAATGAGGTACTGATAGGGTCTTGCTCCGAGTACCACTAGATTCATTAAACTGCCTATCCATGGCCTTGGTAACAGCATTATCAATCAATGCTTGAAGTTCTGCACCAGTTACGTTGATCCTGGTAGTATCATGATTCTCCCTTGGATGACTGTTGACTTCTTCTGATTCTGCCATGTAGCTTGTTTGCTACATAAAGTAATGACAATGATTTATTTAGAAGTTTATAACAGAATTGTCCTCTTGATGATTTATTAACCATGGTATAAATAAACCATATTGGTTAATTTATTAAACATATTCATTCAGGATTTTATCATAATTATCTTCAGTCATAATTTATTAATATATTATAATGGCAAAAAAAAAGGCCAAGTCACAGGGACAATTTAATTTTATAAGCCATGATTTTATAGTATCGAGGCATTAAGGCATTGAATCATAGTTCATTACCTTTCTTGACAGGGAGTTTATAGACTACAACTGTCTTTTGTCTTATATGACAATGATTATGGCCCGCAGGCATTACATCACTAATGGATGTTTAAAATAAGAAAGGAATTGGAAGGATCCAATATAAGGATGACTTATGTGATTTTATCGAATCACATTTGCCAGGAGTGTTAACATGTTTTCAGATCTTAACAAGGATTTTAAATCTTACAAGGAACTACCATCATGGCCCTGTCTTAAAATGACACATGGCTAGGTTTTGCCTTTAAGATTTTTCTTTAATATATAATGGCAGATTAATTTTTATAAGGAATGATACTTTATTATATTTCATATATTATTTTCATTCATATAATGATAATTGAAATTTTAAATTTAACACATTCCATAATTAAATAAAAAGAGTACATAAATGCCCTAAACGGGACTTTAACAGAAATGACTTGCCTACGCAGGGGCTAAACTAGAAATACAAGTCTTCGCAGGGACTGAATACATAAATAGATGTCCACGCAGGGACTTGATTGAAACACGGAAATTACAATACAATAAATAAATAAGGAATCATCAAAAATCCCTTTTCTTCTTTCCCTTGATTAAATTCGCCGGACATTTGAGAAATCCTCGGTGGTTCCTACGCTCTTCTTGAACCTCCTGTTCTACCTGACTCAACCTTTGAAGAATCTCTTGTTGCTGCGGTGGCGGTATCAGTGGCGGCTGCGGCGGCTGCTGATGCTGTGGAGGTTGAGGAGGTGGCGGGTATTGGTACCCATAGGGCGGGTACCCAGTCTGATATGGGACTCCATAGGGCCCCTCGGGATGAAGAGCATTGTAGTTCGCCGCTACAAGGTATGGGTCAACTTCGGCGTAGTTGTAGTTAGTATGGGCTGGCTACTCAAAAGGGTTATACGCCGCTGCACCGGCGTATGAAGGAATCGGGTTATCATAACCCACTGGTGGCGGTGCGACTGGCGCAGAGTCCACCTCAGAAACGGGGTTTGAAGGCCCACCCATCTGCGGGTCTTCATAAAGTGGCGGGTAGTGGCTGCCACTGGAAGGTTGAGGGGTGCTGAAACGGAATCCCCATCGCACGAACATCCGTGCGTTTGATCTTCTCCGCCTCGGTGGCTCCGGGGGCGGCTGCTGCTCTGGCGGTGGTGGTGGTGGAGTGACCGCTACAAAACGTGAATCCTCAGAGGGATCCTGTTGTTGTTGCTGCTACATGGGTTGTAGGAAGGAGTGAACACCCAGTCGTATTAGGCAAACCTTGCCTCATAGCTGTTTGGACCACAATAAGGTGATCCATGAAAAGACGACCCATCCGAAATCTCGATGGGGTGAGTAGGTGTCCCAGATTGTGGTTCGGCTGGATCCGGGTCATCTTCCATCTCCATGTCCTGAGCCTACGGGAAATGGTCTTCGGGCCCAATGGGTTATGACCCATTGGTTCTTTAATCAGATTTGCCGGGTTAAACCGGCTCTGGAAATATGGGGTCGGGTCTTGAAACGCGCGGTGTGACCCCGACCGCTGCAGTGGTAGGTAAGAGTGGTGCAAATCATTGGGCTCGTTCTCCGATTGCAGCCCAAAAGAATGATGGTAAGAGGGTGATGAACTTAGCGAGACAGATCGCCTCACAGGCTCCAAATATATTCTCCAATCCTCTTGAGGACTTGTGCTCATTGTAACAGACGGAGTTCGCCGGTGGGACGGTCCGGCCTCGTGATCGTTGGGGGCGTTGAATGGCCCTTTGCCTCGTCCTCCTCTTCAAAACCTTGGTGGCATTTTGTTGAACCTGTCAAAACAAACAAAAGAAACAACAAAGGAAAACAATAAAGGACAAAATAAAAAAAATTAGGATTAATCCTAAGTTCTTTATCAAGACTCGGAAGTCGAGGAATGTGCAAACAGTGTCATTGAGATTAAACACAAAAGGCTAGTGTTTAATTCACTCAATGTTGGCTCTGATACCAACCTGTCACACCCCGATATTTCCACGTATTACCGGTGGGCCCGGTGGGGAGTATCGTGACGTAGTTGATATCATCATAGACAATTTATCACAGTTTAATACACAGCGGAAGTCGAAAGATAAAAACATTACAAACCGAATGGAAGTAATATCAATTATTACAAAAATGGTTATAAGGGATCCACAGGCGGATCAAAGTAAAAAGGATTATTGTTCAACATATTTATAAACATCTAAGCTTGCAAGACTCTTTATTGATGCTAGGAGTAGCCAGCCTATTCCGTCTAGTACCTGCACTTAGCATTTTTGGAAAATACGTCAGTTTACACTGGTAAATACAATTAACCGACTCATTTTGAAAATTTTTAAGAAAATTGATTTGAATGCACAAGGCACAAAATATCTTTTATAACTTGGGATAATTATTTAAAAATAAACTTGTTAAAGAATTACATGTTTATTATACGTTCAGTAGCCCGGGTTGAAAACCAGGTTAAAGATTAATAGACACGCCACATAATATATCCCACGGCGAGTTATTCACGAACAGGTGGGTACATTATTTTTACATACGCATCGGCAGGTGTATGCCTACACCCCGTGCTTAAGTCGTGGCCATTTCAATGAATGAGCCGAGGATATCCAGGACATGGTCATTAACCCCCAAAGGCTTAGAATAAACAAAACAGATTAAACGGGTTATCTCAATGATTTAACCTTCATTCGATTAAAAATTCAATACCCGTCCAAGCGGTATTTTATATACCGTACCCCAAGCCCGTATAAGTGAAAATAAGTTAAAAGTATTCACCTGAGCAAATTATGTAGGATCGTTTGCACGACCAAACGAGTCGTTCAGAAGAGATCTCATCCAATACGAAAGGCGGAATCAGACGTATCGGAGTTATTTCAGCTGGTTTGCATTTAGAATCACTTTAATTGTCTCTTGTATTGATATCAGATCATTTTACAATGATGGAGACACTTCAGCAGAGCTTCGCTACCGGAATCGAAACGTTACAAATGAAAGACTCAAGGCTACTATTTATAGGCAACTCATTCCACACGAAATGACTCACACGAAATGGCCCATCCTACATGATTTCTCAATTTTCTCGTATATCGTGCCCTGGTCTATCTAACCTATTACAAGACTCGATACAAGACGAAGTCGACAGACATATGCACCAACAGACTCCCCCTTGGATGTTGATGAAGTCTTCGGTGTTGAGTCTACTGTATGTCACATCTTCAGTCTTTATCAGTCTTCTCGCTCTCTCCAAAGTATTCTCCATTGTAAGCATCCTCAATCTTTATCTATTCTCTCTCTTTTCCAGAATCTCAACCTGACTCTATCCTCTCTCTAATTCTCTTGATCAGATCTCTTGATTCCTTAAGTTCATCAGTATCAGCAGCTTGCGTGAACATCAGGATTCAAACCTGGCTCTTTCCCATTCAAACTCCCTCTTGATGTCTTCAGACTCTCCCTTTCGATAAGCTGGGATCACAGTCTGGAATTCACAGTCTTTGGATCAGAAGCCTGGCTCTTATATCTTTCACAGGTTCTAAGATCGAAACCTGGCTCTCTATATCCACAAAATCAGAAACCTGGCTTAAATCTACATATCCTCATGCTGAAAGTCCACAGGAATCGGAACCTGGTTTCTTCAACCTGCACAAACTCTACCTAAAAGTAAATTTCACAAATTTAACAATTTTGACAAATTAAGAGACCACTTATGAAAACAATCTCAAACCATCACTTGTAGATTATGACATTTCTCAAAATTTTCTCAAACTTTTAACTTCACTCTTCATCTTAAACACACTCTCCCAAACCTTTTGTTCATCATGTTTAGCACTCGGAATTTTGAAAATCAGCTTTTCAACATCAGTTGTCAAAAATAAGATGAAATAAAATCTTTTTGAATTTCAAAAAAAAAAATGCTAAAACACAATCTTTTTGGATTTTTGTTTTTTAAATGAAAAGCAGTAAAGAAATATTTACAGACACTATTTTTGTGAGTTTGTGTAAGAGAATCATATCAATTTTTGAGACCAATCACTAGCACCGTTGAGCTTTAAACACTTTAAGTTTTAAATGATTCACTTAGATTGTCAGTATACTGATCCACTTAAATTTTCACACAAAGTTCAACTGTTTCGAGATACGAGATTAGTGTTTTAATCACTTAAACTTATTCGCATGTCCCACCTCAGAATATACTCCCGTATCCAGACTCCTATATTCAGTCTTACAGGTGAATGTACACTAATGATATCTGTAAGGGGTTAAAAGCGAGACCATGAGAGCACAGGCTATTGCTTCCGCAAAATCAAAGAGATGATTGTTCGACTTTAGGTGGGTCCCCCTTGGGGATCTTCTTTACAACAACACATGATTAGCATTTTTCAATGTTTTATCATTTTTTATGCTGAGGGTGGGCTTTATGATTAAACCAAAGTAACGTATTATACGAGGACTAGGCTATTGCTCCCGCAAAATCAGAAGTCCAGGTATAATACCCCAGATATCACCACGCACAAAGACCTAGTATGTCAGAAATAGAAAGCCCTTCAAACAAGATTTCGGGGGTTACCCATATATCCGAGAGATGTTCCCCACGAAATAAATAAGTATGACATTTAGGTTTATATCTCGAACACAATCTACTAAGCGTGCAAAAACCTACTGGCATATCATCAGTGAGACCGTTTATCACATTTTGACTTTCCAATTCTTTAGCGTACTGTGATTGTCTACTGATGTACTATCATTTCCTCTTTTTCACAACAAAACTCATTTTGAATTTTTATCATGTTTTTGGCTTTTTCAAATTTTCTAATGTTTTTGGATTTTGAAATTTCTTACTCCCCCTAAAATTCAAAATCATTTAAAGAAAATTTGAAAACAAACTGTACAAATAAAGTGACAACTGTTGTGAATTGCTTCAAATCGCCATCCACTTGGCATAAACAATCAGAACTCCCCCTGACAACAAACTATTTTCCCATTATGATTTCAAAACACTTAAGTTTGTTTTAATCAAATGGTTTTTCTGGAAAATTAGTTTTGTTGATTTCACTTCGAAAGATCGGGGATATATTCATCACATTGTTTCTTCAACCATTTGTATGAAAGTTAAATCAAGTTCAACTTAATGACCTTGATTAACCACTTGTAGGTGAAAACCCCTTTTCAACCACTTGTAGGTCGAAAATTCACAGATGTGAATTTCTCAAGAAAGATGCCGATTTCTGCTCCACGATTACCAACTTGGGAGCTCCGGCAAGTCCAGAGTTTAGTCATGATAGGTTCTATCCCAGTTATTAACCTGGGATGACACATCTTCATATGGTTTTTTTGTTTTCTTCTCATAAAATTCCTTTACCCCTTTGACCTTCCCGTCAACCATCTTCCCAAAAATATTTTGAACCGTGGGATTAAAGGCTTTTTCAACGTCAAATTCTTTCTTTTCAGAAAAAAATTGATTTGTAATCTCAATTTTCCAATTTTTGATTTTAAATTTTCAGCCCGCAATGGTGGAAAATTTGCATCATCCAAGGGCGGTACTGACTTTTCACCTTTTAGCACAACTTCTGGCTCCTCTTACTTTGACGAGTCAGATTCATTGCTAGAAAATAGCTCCTCTGATTTTATCAAATTAGAATCATTGCTAGAACTATCATCAGATTTCTTAACAACCCACTTGTGGTTGTCAAGATTCACCTTTCTTTTGTAAAAACTTTTTGAACTTTCACCAACCTCAAACTTTGAATTTTTGAAAACTTTAAATTGTTTGGTTGGTGGTTCATTCTCAACCATCTTTTCTTTTATTTTTTCAGAGACTCCCTGTTTTGTTTGGATTGCCTTTGGACAATTCCTGGCAATATGACCAACTGTTTTGCATTGAAAACAGGTTCTCGTCTCTTTCTTCTTCTGAGCAACTTCCTTCTTCATTCCCTCTTGTTTCTTAGCAAGGAATTCTTTGTTTGTTTGCTTTCTGAACACTTGCTCTTTTTCTT